>WURS02006357.1:0-12572 GCA_011762765.2 Rhinocypha anisoptera
TCTCTGTTAGCGTTCGTCCGCCAGAACCCCTCCACCCCCAGACCACCCCGCCAGTCACCAGCCGCGCGCCGCGCCGCGGGGGGGGGGGGGGGGGGGGGGGGGGGGGGGGGGGGGGAAGCGTGCGGCACGGACGAATTTCGGCGAGTGGTGGAGAATTCACACAGCCAAGCGAGAGAGAGAGAGAGAGTGATTAAGAGCCGAGAGGTGAATTGGGACGGGATCCACGGCAGGGAGTTCCCGCCCGCGCCTCCAAGAATCGAGGTCGCCCACTCCGACGCGAAATCTCAATTTTATTCACGAATGCCAAAAAGGCGGACGCAAGGGCTGTTTTGTTTTGGAATGGCCGCATGCTATCGTCCGCTTACATCGAGCAAAGGGGAAATAAGAATGCCCGAAGAGTCACGGGCTCCTCAAATTAAATCATGCGTCACCAAACGCGACGCGAACAAGTGGAAACTCAGCCTCAATTAGTATTAGTACTCAGTACTTTTGTTTGCAGTGCGCGTCCTCGACTGTGGTCATGTATCATACATTCAAATCTACCGAAAAACTGATTTAGAAAAAAACAACATTCCAGCCCTAGGTGAGACTCGAACTCCCGAACTTCGTGTTAATCGACCAAATGCGCGCTTTTTCCAGGCTAACCTGGCTGACCATTAATTAACAAACATTCCTAAAAATGCTGTTACCCATCTCTCTCTCTCTCGTTTGTGTCTTGGTAGTAAAATTGGTTCGCGTGGTTTAATTTGACCGGCAATAAATGTACTCCTGAGTTGCACTTATTCAGTGAAAAATTATTTGGAAAAGTATACTCCCGTTGAATTTTCAGTCTCTTGGAAATATATTCTTCGCAACTAACTATTTATAAAACTCAACAAGCGGCTTTTAAAAGAGTCGACTACAGCTATCATCCAGTTCTTGAGTACACGACCGTCTCGCATCGCTTTCATACCCTGCGCGGACCTTTGTCCACTGGAGCTTAATATTTCATGGTACAATCACTTCGTCTGAGAAGCCATTGAGATAATTTCGGAGTCCTTTGCAAGTATTGAGTACATCTTTGGATCTCCCATTTCATTTCAGTTACATTTTTATTTTTATCCTTTTTCAAGAAGCCGATCCGTTTCGACTCTCGTCCTCTTGAGTGATTTTTTTCTTACACTTTTCTTAAGGTTCGCAAATTAAGTCAAGATATTCCTGATGGAGCTCTTAGCAGGGTTGTGTTCTATCATTCAATTGCATAAATTTTCTTTTCCATCCATTAGGAATTTTTTTATTGGAAATTCTCTTGCCTAAATAAGGTCTTGCCTAATTTTTTTCAAAAATTTAATTTGTGATGACTTGAGTTGAAGTGTACTTTTGACCTCCATATCTTGGTTATATGTTTCCATTATTTTTAAAAAAATGGGAGTAGTCTAATAGTTCTATCATGCATGTGATGCTGCGCAAAAATTTTTTCGCAGCAAAAAGTTCCAGTTTCACTTCCCAAATTGACAAATACTTTATTATTTCGCAAGTGAAGGTTCTAAAGGTTTACAAGAGGTTTTATCATTATAAATGTTAAGAATTTGGCGTAATATATCCAGTAACGATTCGCTAGACAGAGATTTTCTTGTATGTACGTGGCTCGCGACTCGAAGTCATTCACGAACGGGCTTATTTCTTCTTAGGCACGGCCAACCACATACATCTAGGTCTACGTAATGCGTAATAAATTTTTAGTCGGGTGAACTGCCTCCATCAGTTCATTGAAACTCAATTTATTCAAGCTGATTTTAGTTCGCATGTCTCGCACCAGTTTTGAATCGAATTGTGGTCATTAGAAGCCGTTCCTCTTCCTGACTGAAGATGTCCTAGTATGCGACTACACCGTCGGCAAAAAGACGAAACTTAATGGTATCCTGAGGAAATGATATCATTAATGTATAAGAGGAACAATAGGGGACCGATAACTCTTCCTTGGGGGACACCAGATGAGAAGCTTAATGTGTCGGATGACACGCCATCTATAACGACCCTTTGCTCGCGACCTGTTAAAAATTGATTACTTCAGTCTATCACATTCTTATCTATCCGGTACCTTACCAACTTTTTAGGAGCAACTTCTCATGAGTAACTTTGTCGACTGCTTTTTTGAAATCTAGAATTTTAGCTTCAGCTTGAACATTATTTTCGCCCGAGACCAATTTCCGTGAGCAAAAAGCATGAGTGGGGTCTCGCATATTCTTCCCTTTTAGAATTCTTGTTGGCTATTCAGCAGTTCATTATACGAATCGAAATAACCGAGGGTTGAACTTACGACTTTATGCTCAAAGATTTTCCAGGAGAAGAAAGTAAGAGAGATTGGTTATTACTGGGATCCCCTCTATCAAATTTTTTAAAGATACGATGTGACATTAAATCCCTTCTAGTCCTTGGGAATGTGCAAGAGTTTAGAGATTTATAAGTACTACTGTTAAATATGGTGCCCTTTCTGGTACTTTATGGTTGTCCATGATGTTAAAGGCGTTATTTTGCTAATAGCTTTGCCTTAAACACCTATGTGTTATTAACCATTTACAGCTTACGAAGATTAAAACAGGAAAATGCCAGTCCCAATCAGCGTGAATATCTCAATTAATATTTTCTATAAATTTTCATACTGAATAAAATAAATAATAAACAAATTTTTAACAAGATAGACTAAATAAATTTCCTTGTCTCATGTAAAAGATACTGAAACAGGTGAATACTACAAAAGGCTCCTTGGTCTTCTAAGGAACGCCATCTTTCACGGTGTCACGATTGACCTTCACGGACAAGGAATTTACCTTCACGGACAAAATTTATGATTGCTCAGTAATTGAATCACTTCTGATTTGAAGTGACTAATCTTATGTTTGTTGTTCTGAAACGAATTGTGAATAATTTCACATTTTCTCAAGAAATAAAATGCTTTCATTTTAGACCCCCTGTGAACATGTTTTCCAGAAGTGTGTCGAACGTCCCTTGAGGCATCGAAGTGCCCCACTCTAATGTAAAATCACTTAGTGGTAAAATACATGATAAAAATATTTTGCATTAAATACCAACTTTTGAATTAAAATTATTTTTATAAAAATAAAATGCAATTATCACAAAAATTGATGGGGATTGGGTTTTAAAGTGTCCAATATTGTAATTAATGGAGAAGGCTAAAATATCCTTTTATTTTATTTGATGAGTTAATGTATAAAATTAATACCGTTCGAGCAGAGAAAGGTCAGTTTTTCCCAGGGGCAGCCTATATAGGCAGTGAGAAGGGATTCGTTTTTCCAGACACCATTGGCCACGTGAGGCACATATGCAAGTGCGCCTTAGTCTCTTTTTTCGGACGACATACTTTCACACCCTTATTCTTGGCATGGGAAAAATGGGGGAGGGGCACAGAGTATGTGTCAATCGCGTATGACGGAGGAGAGAATTGGACCATGAAAGGATCCTTGGAGCACACTTCCACCCATTTTCCGCGTCGGTCGTGGAAAAGGCCATGGGGTCATGGGGAATAGGGCGACAAAGAATGAGAGGGGAATACAAATGAAAATAAAACGGGTAGAGAGAGAGAGGAAGAGGCGGAGCCGGGCTGTGGCATCCTTTAAAGACATCAGCGGAGAAAGAAGAATGCATAGGAAACGAAGCAGGAAGACGGGGAGCGGAAAGGGATCGAATATGCGTGGCTGAATGTACATATGTAGACAGAGGGGGTGAGTGGGGTTGTGAGGAGGACGCGTGAAGAAGAGATGTAAATAGGGTGAAAGAGTGGGACGGATTGTGGTTTGTATCTGATGAGTGATAATGGGGGTATGAGGATCGGAAGGAGCGGGAAGAAGTGGGGCGAGCTTAAGGAGGGAAAAAGGGAAAGAAGATGAGAACGGGACAAAAGAAAGTACAGAGAGAAATGGAGTTTCTTTCCTTGAAGGGTTGCCGCACTTTTCTCTCTCTTCCCCCATCCATTCCCCCCCCCCCTTCCAACGTTTTTTTTTCTGAATCTGTACTTCTCCCTCCTGCTCCTCCCGCCTCCTCGATTTGCCAGTTTCTCTCGCTCCATTTCCTTCCAATCTCAGGAACAAGAGTCCGCACCGACGCGTCTATCATTCCTCGGAATGTGTTTCAAGTGGAGACGATGATATTTAGGGAGCAACATATGTATACGTAGTGTTCCCGTAGATTGCGAGGCTTTGAGGCTAAAAAAAATGTTTACCGTAAGCTATCAGACGTCTTCGGTAAACGAATTAGTTTCTCTCAGTGGAAAACTTTTTCGATTTCTTCGGAAATTCAAAGGGTTGTCGGCGTAGAGAATATATTTCAGAGAATATTCTCCATATCTTCGTTGTCTTCCAAAGAGTATAATAAATTTAGCATTATATCATTATTTATATTTTTTACAGTCTATCATTCAAATTTAAAAATCACCATTGATTAAAGTCGATCATTGAATTGATACATTGAAAAATCATATTGTTCGAAAAGAAAAAATCTTTATACTAAAAATATGTGAACACTAACAATTATGGAGTAAAATCCCATCGAGAATGTTATACTTAAGTATATGATCATGGAAATGAAAGTCTTTAGGCGTGCGAGTAGACGAGTATGATAAATAGCAACGAAGTGATTTAATAAATGTGATGGGCAAAAATTCATCTTATCGCATGATATGATGTATTTTGTTTTACTATGGAGGCACCTCACATATAACAGAATATATTATGAAGAAAATATTCATAGTACATAGAGAGACTTTTAGAAATAGGTCATTTTTACTTATTTCTCACAAAAGTAACTTTTAATGTTTCATTAATGACGCCTCCAAATATAAACCAGGCTAATAATTAATCTGCAGCACTCAAGCGAAATAGAATGTTAATATCTATATGCCTAATAGCCTGTATATAAATTCATTCATTTTAATATTTAGCACCAGTGAGCTTCAATAGCATATTGCTTTCGTGGTCACTGAATGACCACATTTTGTACCAAAGGTCTTGATTATCAAAATAGTTCTCCACCTAATTATACCGACGAAAACATTCTACAGTAAATATGCGGCAGAACCAGAATGATTTATTATATAATGCTGTTAGTAGTTTATGCAACTAGAATCTGCTCTTCGATTTGTGGATTAATGGGGAAACGTAATCTTTAAAGATTCTTTCTTAACTCAATTTGATGTATGAAATTCCTTCGATAAAATGTCCATTTTGGGTAAAACAGTCACGTCAACTTCGTAAATGATTAGAGCACACTTTCATTATATCCAACGCCATTATGTTCGGTGAATTGGCGCCAAGTCACTTCGGCATGTTTAATCCAGAAACAGTCTCGACCTATGCTCCAAAGAAAACAGTTTCATAAATTAAATCTCGTTGACTCTTCATTAATTAAATGTCAATGCGGTTTTATTCGGCCACAGTTTTTGACTAATGATTTATTTTGTTTAACGCTGTTCCTCGTTGGCCATCACAAAATTTTACTTCTTTTAAACCGTTAGTCAGGTTTTCAAAATTATAGTTTATTCCTTTTTTTCAGCTTGGCTTCATGAAATGAATTACTCCGAATTTCGTTACTGAGGGAGCATGTTTGCACAGGTGCGCTGAATATTTTTTTTTCAACATGCAGGTGGCCAGATCCCTATACTTGCTGGTGTAATATTACCGGGATTCCTGGGAGCTCGCCCGATTGGATGAAACGAGAAATAATTTCATTGGCTGGTACGCAACTGTTGTTTGCTTGTGGCAGGACAATCACTGGCGCAGTGTCTCAAACCAACGGGTACAACTATGGCCAAGGCGGCGGCGTCAGGGAGTGAGTTTTGATATAAAAATGATTGATTCTTCCTTATTAGTACTTTTTTGTGTCTACTACCCTCGAGAAGCATTTTCAGTTCATCTCTTCGCACATAGAGGAATATCGTGAGTCTTACACTGTTTTTTATCCATTAAAACTTATTGGTGATGAAGAGTCTGGCAACAAGAAAATATGGCGGAGTGAGGAGTTAAAATTGGCGCCTTTTTGATATTACTTCGTCCTTGCGTTATAGTGTATTTCAGATTGAGTGAACTGACATGTACGCTGAAAAAGTGTTTCTTGAAGTGTATTTGAAAATTGAAGTAATCTAGTAGGCATAGTTTATTGGTCCTAAAATGGTGGGCGCGAAGTATGAAGATGAAGCGAGGAGAAAGATTGCTGTGGAAAGCTACAATCCATGCACCTATCGTAAGTTATTCAATTGATTCGATCAAATCTAAATATTTTTGTGCTACGTATTTTCACTTTACTTATTTTACTTTTCCTATCGAACATTAGTTCTTCCGATAATGATGGCATTGCTTAGAAATCCCTAGAAGTTAAATCTAAATGTTAACAAATTCCGGTAGGCATGCGGGGAAAGGTGGAGGTAGATTCAAAACATTATGGGTAACATGGACTCCCGAAATGCTCTTTGAATAAATAAAAAAGATAATCATTTTCTAACATATTTCATTCTCACGCCACTTTGATTCTCGTTTTAAATTAAGCAAATTCAAACATTTAAAATGATAGCGTGGAGATTTCCGGTGGTATTAAGGATTTCTGTGTACGTTGTAATTCGTAATTCCTCGGAGTTTTTCGTACTGTTGCTACCAGGGTATCGACATAACTTTTCGCGAAAAATTTTCTTTTACAGCAGTCTTATAAATCATAATTCTTTGTTGTTCATTGGGTACGATCTTTACTATGCACGAAACATTTTTAAGTTTATGATTCGCAATGCTGTGTTTTAGTGGCTACTTGTATCTTCTCATATCGAGGTAATTATGTATGTTTTTGCTTTCCTAGTATATTTTTTTACGGATGCATATAGTTTAGGATAGGGATGAAGAATTTTTTTTTTAGTTTTTGGAATATGTTTTGTCATCGATAGATGATACGTTTTAAATTAACTCTCGTTCGGAAAAATTATGCTTCTCAAAACAGTGTAGAATTCTGTGGAGAGTTTTGCTAAATGTATGTCTGTAATCTACAGTACCTACTGTGAAAAAATCGTTAAATCCTCTTTGAAGCTATTTCCATCTTTGAATTCACTATTTTTAAGCGTTTGTGATCTTTACCACGAAATCATCGATGGGGTATTAAGGAAACCGCGAGAGATGCTGCCGTCTGTTTGTCAGAAATTTAATTTCCGAGAACTTTAACACAATGAATTTTAACGAACGGAGTTTTCGATCTCTTCATAAAATCCAAAAGTGAACTTGATTAATGTTTTGTAACGGTTCCACTCATAATGTTTATTATAGATAACTCCTAAGACCGCAATGTTATATTGTTTGCCACGGGCGTTTTTGAAAAAAAAATTGCAACATTTACTGCTCCTTGCAAAGCGCACAGTGTTACCACGCCACATACGAGGTTTTTCGTTAGTTACTGGGTCAGGATCACTTTTGTCGGTTTTAGTTGAATACCATGTAGATGTAAGTACAGGCTCGTGGATGTTAGTCTTTATTTTTGCTCGCGTCAGGTGGGGGAGAAGCTTCGCGAAGATACAGATGCTAAGGCAAGAATTAATCCTATTATAACAACGCGTTGGAATCCTTTCTTCGCAGAACACGTATGAGGACGAGCGTGTGGGCCATGTACGGACACAAGGATACTCACGCACACCCATTTCAAATAGCTACCTTCCACGAAAAGCTCTGCCCAGCTTAGAGAAACGTCTGGGATGTGAGCCGAGTGCCGGGGAGGGAGGGGTGTTTAGGCGGATACTGTCCACCCGATCGCCCTGTCTGCTTGGGAACTCGCTTCCTATGGGGACGTTTCGAAGTAAGGCAACCACAGCTTCTATACGGTCGCTACACTGCTCAGATTCGTGATATTGACGATGATACTTATATTCGGTTGGGCTACAGTTTAGAAAAAATTATTGTTCCTATGGATGGTGATCGACAGGTAATTCTCGATCAATTTGAGTGCTGAATTGTTAATTGAGGATAATTTCCTATATGCCTGTGTTAGTCTGTTGGTAAAGTAGAAGTCTGAATGATATGTTGAATTGAACGTCAATTACAAGCTTAACATATTCGGACGGCGAAGTACGCGAGCCGCGATGCACATTATTCTTTAGCTATAACTTTGTTCCCCTTTCTCTATGCATAAGTTTCTCTATGAAGTTAGGCATCCGATTAATACTTATTGTTTCTTATTAGATTATTTCATCTGATGTTGGCTGTAGCACCTCTCCAAGACAATCTTTAACTTTCCCACCTCTTCATACCTTTGTAGCTCCTGACTGTAACATTCTCCATTATTCTGTATTTCATACACCACCCTTGGCCTCTCTCTAGAGTTATTCCCTCCCAGGATACTTTCTGATTAGGTATTCAGAAACTTTAATGTCTCAATATCATCCTTATTTCTTTTCTTCTTATTGTCATTATACTCTCATTATAAGGTTCTCATTAAATTACTCTTCGAGGTACTTCATCATTGGTTCTTCCCTATTGATTAATTAAAACCGGAAAAGGTCAATTGAATGCACAGTCAATAGAAATTATAGTCTTAGAACCTATTCATAGATGATAAACTCAACTATCTTTGGGCTAACATAGATAAAGATTAAGATAACTCAAAATTATTTAACTCTGAGATCCTTCACCAAAGTTACCACACAACTGTCACTTTGAAGGAGGTTTCACGTCACATAATTAATTAAGAATTAACTCGGTCTTTCGAAGAAAACCTGAATCAAATTTCCTATTTTTTCTTGAGGTTCATTCTTGCTTTGTTATTACACCCTTATTGTGCCATCAGAACTCGGTCCTTACCTGCAATGAAATCATAATCCACCACTTTCAGATATTCCATCACTTTCTGGGTGGGGCCCTACTCTAATATTTGGCGGGATACTAGTAGCTGATGGCGTCATATTCACTGAACCAGCTTATGGTAAGCACGCCCCTGATTAATGTATAATGGTATCTTTCCCATGTACATGGTATAAACATGACGAATATATCCCATTAAAATACATGTATGGAGAAAAAGAAATTAAGGTTGATATTAGAAAGTCGTTATCTCTCTGGAAAATATGCACCTATAATTCTAAATCCAATTTTATTACATCATATGAAGGGTAATATTAAACCATTCATATCTTTGACTTTCTGTTTAGAACTGCTAAAGTAGGGTTTTAATGTTTCCTGAAACTGACAACCTATGAGAGTTAAGAATAACTTTTGATAACTACTGGAAGGCCTGCACCCTATAATTTTCCGATCGCAATAAAATCTAGCCTAATTCAAGCCGTTGAAAATGGAATTGACTACCTTCCTTTACCGTACTTTTTTTCACTTTCTTTGGTCATCGAACAAGTCAAAATATTTCCTAAATTAGAAATGTTTTTAAATGTGA
The DNA here is from genome assembly GCA_011762765.2 of Rhinocypha anisoptera. Lineage (NCBI taxonomy): Eukaryota > Metazoa > Arthropoda > Insecta > Odonata > Chlorocyphidae > Rhinocypha > Rhinocypha anisoptera. Next base: position 9,406 of record WURS02006357.1, read on the forward strand.
CACTTTTGCGGACTTCGTTTAATGAAATACAGAGAGGATTTTATCATTAATTAAAATTAATACTGAATAGAGTGCAAGCTTGGCTATCCAGTGAAGACAATTTATTACAACTTCCTACGATATTCCTTATTGTAAAATTTCTTCGCCTGTCTCAGTCCATCCAGTTTAAATTTCCGTTCCTTTACCGTACAATCCTCAAAAATTCATCAGTATACATTCAACCGCCTTCCTCAAAAATCATGTTTCTCAAGACTGCAACGTCATGTTTTGTCTCTTTGAGTTTAGAATAATCTTTTCACTTCCTGATTTCCACCCCTTTTGTAAACGCTTCCTCAGATTTTCAGTACTGCCATTTCCATTTCCGCCAGACTTTTTCATAAATTGTTCCATGATTTATGCTCACCTACGTTAGAGCTGAAAATAACCTTACCAATTATGGTAATTAACACGCAACTATGGCAATTATGGTGGATCAGCAGCCGGATAACCATTCTGCTTTTGACCAGTGTCCAATATGAAAGTTATTCTTCCTCTCTGGTTCATTTGCTAGTCAAAATTAGTATTTTTTCTTCCTTCTCTCCAAAGAATAGAAAAAAACTTCATTGCACACAGAATTTTTAGCAGGAAATATCTGAAATTCTTAACTGATATCTCAGTCAAGTTCACCTGATTCAACATTTAAGATGTCGACAATAATAGTTATTCATAAAAATTTCAGTATCAACGTAGGATATATGCAAAGCTGTCAAACCAACACATTATAGTTTTGGCATCGAGCCACTTGATAATTTGGAGACTGAAATAGTCCCCTCCACTTTCCGCCTTCTTTTTTGATATTTTTTATTGTATTTACTTTTTAAAAACTGAAATTCGAAATTGAAAACTAAAAGGAGATATCAATAGCGTTTTTGTGGATTAAATATTATGAAATTCCAGATAAATGCATAAAAAATATGTCGTCAAGTAAATTCAAAGAAAATGAAAATTTCCATAACAAAAAATTTACAAAATGGTTTTCATGGAACGTTTAAGTATCTCAATATAGAATTTTGAATTCAAGGAACTACATAACAGTGACACAGAAACATTTTGGCATGTCATTGAATAACTTACAGTGTAACCAACTGAGTCTATGCAGTCCTCGTAGGAAACTTTCGTAAAGACTCAACTGCATTTCGGAAACCTGCGAATAGAATCACTTGTATGAAAAACTTGGAGGCTAAAGTAGCGAAGAAACAAGTTATTTCTCGCAATAGTAACTGCTCTTTCTTTATTGAATTTTTTTTCAAAGCCACAGCACATCAGTTACATCATTTGGGTCATGATCAATAAGATATTCAGGTGGAAAAGGAGGTCCGTTCTCTTCGTAAACTATTAGTACAGTATAAGCAAATAACTCTGTTAATAATTAGACAGAATATTTTAAAACAACTGTCGAGAGATTTATCAAATCTTCAGGTTTGCTGTCGGCTGACGAGAAAATTTAGGCTACCAGGTACAGAAGGTCCACAAAAGTATGACAATGTCATTAGTTTTATAAATCCTTAGAAGAGAGTGAGACGGTTAATGTAATTGTTTCTAGTCCATTGGATTCGAAAAATTCTATTATTAATATATACTATTAATTATTTTTTGTTTGTGGATGGCATATAATAAAGAGTCTTACTTAGAGAACATACATTTTTTACTTTTAATCACTTACCAAATTGGCGATTGGAGATTGCTATAGCTTTATTAGAAATTATTTGATCTCGTTAAACAATGTTATTCTTAATGTAACTTCTTTAACCTGTTGCAAATTAGAACACTCGATCCTAATGAAAGAGAATTATTATGTGTTCCTGACGACCCAGAGAGCTGCCTTCAAACCAATATTATGATAGGAATGGTTTGTAATAGGTCTCCAAGCAAACATGCTAACGGAAAATCACTTTATGCCTTTAATAGTCCTCGCTTTAAATAATCTGTCGCTTATTTCTGACAAGAAATTTTTTGCTCACTTTTCAGTTGTTCCCATCTATGATTCCTTCCTCAGTACGATTCTTACTAAACCGTCGGATATTCCCAGTTTCCCCCAGCCAGCTTTTTATCATGATAACAACAGAAATAAAACTTTGCGTTCCACACGAAAAACACACAGCTTTTTCACACACACAGCTTTTTATCACCAAAAAGTTCTCTTCGTCCACTCTGCAAAAAACGTCTTCATATTTTACTCTATCCTTAGATTGATTCTTTAATATTATTTAAATTTTTTTATCTTGTATCATATTTCTATTATATAGAAACTAATTTTCAATACCTTCTTTGTCCATGCCTTGCATCCGTGAGAGAGTAAACTCAAAGCCACTTTTCCCATTCAGTAATATTCGCACAAACTACGAGGGCTTCTAATAGTCCAATCTTCGCTCGTGCTATTATAATTTTCTCCTTTGACTCTTTCATCGCTGTTGACCTTGCTGTGTAAAATTTAAAAAAATCCCCTAGTCGGGATATTCCCAAGTATTATGTGGGAATTACTTTTATGACATTGATTGCGTACCATTACATCAAATTACTCTCGTTATTAAATGAAAATATTTCATCGTACTATCCATGTGTACATAAGGATCCATGTGTCCATGGAACATAATCCATGAAAGGTAAATATCTGCTCCTAACAATGGTACCTCAATGATTTTAAGTTGAACTAAAATTAAATTCTAGGTTAAAAAGAGAGAGAGAGAAACAGAGAGAACGCCCTAATTTCGAGGCGTAGATCCGATTATTTTGATCGTCTCGGTGGCAAAGAGAATAAAATACTACTATCCCACGGGTCGCTGGTTGACATCCAATCCGGTAAAGCGGTTTTCATATTCTCCTTTCGTGAATGATTATTCTCTTCATGATCGAATCAAATTTATTAATCTTGCGAGTGGGTAGAAGTTACCTGGGACGTTAAAGTCACTGTTATTGTTTATCATCATCGTCATCGCCATCATCTGCCGTGTGAATCACCCAGCATGCGGCCACATCACGAGCACGTTGTGCACGATCGTCAGAGGAGAGTGGAAAACTAGTGAATTTTTGGGGACATCAGAGATACCGCGAGCCCTTTCGGTTCAGTCAAATGGCGTCCACGCATGTGGGCGTGAGTGAATAACGACGACATTGAATATGATCTCGTC
>WURS02006368.1:0-12572 GCA_011762765.2 Rhinocypha anisoptera
GGGGGGGGGTGAGGGAGAGAGAGAGAGAGAGAGAGGGAGAGAGAGTGAGAGAGAGAGAGAGAGAGGGAGAGAGAGTGAGAGAGAGAGTGAGAGAGAGAGTGGGAGAGAGTGAGTGAGAGAGAGTGAGAGAGAGTGAGAGAGAGTGAGAGAGTGAGTGAAAGAATGAGTGAGTGAGAGAGTGAGTGAGAGTATGAGTGAGAGGGTTAGTAAGAGAGAGAGAGAGAGTGAGTGAGAGAGAGATAGAGTGAATGAGAGAGAGTGTGAGAGAGTGAGTGGAAAGTGTGAGAGAGTGAGTGAGAGAGAGTGAGAGAGAGTGAGAGAGAGTGAGTGAAAGAGTGAGTGAGAGAGTGAGTGAGTGAGAGAGTGAGTGAGAGAGGGAATGAGAGAGAGTGTGTGAGAGAGAGAGTGTGTGGGAGAGAGAGTGAGTGAGAGAGAGAGTGAGTGAGAGAGAGAGTGAGTGAGAGAGAGAGTGAATGAGAGAGAGTGTGAGAGAGTGAGTGGAAAGTGTGAGAGAGAGAATGAGAGAGAGAGTGAATGAGAGTGGGTGAGAGAGAGTGAGAAAGTGTGAGAGAGTGAGTGAGAGAGTGAATGAGAGAGAGTGAATGAGAGAGAGTGAGTGAGAGAGAGTGAGTGAGAGAGAGTGAGTGAGAGAGAGAGAGAGTGAATGAGAGAGAGTGTGAGAGAGTGAGTGAGAAAGTGTGATAGAGTGAGTGAGAGAGAGTGAGTGAAAGAATGAGTGAGAGTATGAGTGAGAGGGTTAGTAAGAGAGAGAGTGAGTGAAAGAGAGTGAGTGAGAGAGAGTGAGTGAGAGAGAGTGAGTGAGAGAGAGAGTGAGAGAGTGAGTGAGAGAGAGAGTGAATGAGAAAAAGTGAGTGAGAGAGAGTGTGAGAGAGTGAGAGAGAGAGAGAACAGAGGAGAATCTCCTTCAAAGATAATAGGAAACGCCACCATATTCTTTTCCTCGAATGAATTTTTTTCGATGGTCGGAAGTGATAATCTTGTGACATTTTCAAGGACGTTGGGAGAGGAATGTGTGAGATTTCAGCGGGCGTTGTGCAACCACCCAGCAATTGCATGCGTGTTTGTATGAGGTGTGGTGATTGATCGAAGAGGATACAGATAGGGGGAAATCAGATTGCATTATGCCACACACTTATATATATATATGGCACAGTCACTTTATATGCGTCGTAATTTATAACCTTCCAAGGTCCCCGTCGAAGACATTCAGTTTTAAGCAGGTCTATTGGTCCAACGACGGGCTTTCGATTTCATAGCTTTGGTTTCGTCCCTCTCTGGAGAAACCAACTCCCCCATCCACCGATCATGGACCGAAGAGCCAGCACCATCCTTTCCGACGTGGCCATACGAACCCTTAAGCCCGGATCACACGGAAAGTTTTTGCCTACTTTTTCTACTGCGTTAAGGCTTAAGAGTGCTGCCCTGCGAGCATTCTGGGCGTTTTTCGGGGGTGAAAAGAATGGGTTTTTCCCGTGATAGAACCGGGCCTATTTTCCCCGTACGTCCTACGAAGCGTGAACCATTCAGAGGCGGCTGATCTTATCACGTGACTGAGAGGAAACTTTATAGTGTAGATGGCGCGTGTTTTGGCGAGCGAACAGGCGGATATTTTAATTGTTTGTCCTTTTAGGGAGAAGTTGTTCGCTAAATGCGGAAACGTAACGGATAAATAACTGGTAAAACCAAAATAAACCAAATTAACCAATTAACCAAAATTCCACTCCACATTAATAACAATGAAATAATTGGCCAGCACTCAACACCACGACAATAACCCAAACGTTTCACACCCGCCCGCTTTCCGCCCCCCTTGAAAACTGTACATAAACTATTTTCACTTTGTATTTGCACCTGATGATGACACGCTGTGGTGAAACCCGGGTCGTGAGTTTAAGAATAAAATTTGTGAAATTGCAGTGTATTTTTAAATTCAAAATGTTTAGCTTTTTGTGCTTCTTTGAAATAAGCTGGTTCCTGAATAGCTGTCTATTTGCATAATAAGCACGATTTCCTCCTGTGTCTTTTATCTTTTATTTCTTTACTTAGATCATTGTCGTTTGATGCCATTGCCCCCAATCAATTGAAGTGGGATACTCCTTCAAACTTCCTTTCCCCAAATATACTACTAAAAAATAAACAAATAAAAGCCAACGCACCACTTAAACTGACGCTTAAAGATTTCAAGGATCCTAGCAAGCCCGAAAAATGGCAGGTAGACCTGCAAGTCCAAAATTGTTAGCGTTGGGGACGCCTAAACCCTTCGAGAGGTAGGTAGAGAGTGAATTCAAAGCATTTTGCAGTGAGAAAAGGGAAGGTTTCTCCGAGAAAAAAGCAGTTACATCGATACGTACACTCCTCCAACAGAAATATCCAATGAACATTAACCCCAAAGTTAGTGTACGATCACAATGATTTTATTTTCCAGGTAATCATAATTCCAGGAAAAACTAATCCCCAAACGAAAATATTTTAAAGGAAGCTTGAGAGAAAAATGCTATATTATACTTGAAAAAAAAGGCATACATCGCAAAAAAGTGTACTGAAACCATTGTGCTTTTGTATGTACGAAATTCACTTACTGAGTGTAGGTTGAATTAGAGGTTTAATTTATTATACAGATTTCAGGAGGATCAATTCAGTGAACAAGTCAAATATATATTACAAGTCCCGTGATATTCCTGTAGAACAGATCACGTACATAAAATCAGATAGATAGACTATGGAACAGAAATATATAAAATGTCATTTTTTTCACGCGCAATTAGAGACCAAAATAAATATGACCACAAACTCGGAGATAATAGTTAGGGTAACTAGTGTGTACATATGTATATTATCTTTCATGTTGTTTTGAAAATTGAATGTCATTTGTTTGAAAAATTGAACGTCATAGATATATTTGCATCCAAGTAGTTTCTCTGCATGTGTATTATATCTAATACGTGCATGTGAAAATGCTGCCGTGTAATGGCTCACTAACCCCCTGCCACACGCCCTTGCGGCGGCTTGCAGAGTATTTCGTAGGCGTAGACAAAATCCCGAAGTCTTGAAGGATTTCTTTGGTATGATCACCAAAATATTCCTTTCGGTGATTTCAGTCCTTGATACAAGAACATCTTCTACTTATATTTCTACGAAACACCCGTCGCAAGGGCTTGTGGCGGTGGGTATGCCACCACCATACATCCACATGGACTCCCAAACGTATATAGTACGTCGCTAATGATAAGTGTATAATTTCGTTTAAAAATGGTTTAAGTTCAGCAAAATGTTGGAAATTCAATTATTTAAAAAATAACATTACTTGAGTTCGTAAAAACAGTTTTTATTGTAAATGCCCTCAACAAACAGAAAGTCGGCAGCGGGTAAATTTCGAGAAAGGGACTGTCAGAGCTACTGAGGGTCAACTAACCCCCTCCCAGGAGTTGAGGGAAGGGAACAAATAGTGAAATACCAGGCACGACATGGGGAATTTTATATTAATGAATATAGAAATGGGCAATTTTCCACAAAGTAATTATTAACACAACACAAACGACACAAAACAATAATTATTTTGTGGAAAATTTCATATTTCTCTGCTCATCTGGGGGCAGGGTTCGATGCTGTAATGTCAGAATTATTCGTATTATTCTCCTCCTAGGGAGTAAACCAAAAAACGCCGCAGACTTCCAAATTTAAGTCTTTATTCTCTCGTTTCTCACATCACACACTCTCCCTCCACTTCGCACTCAACTGTCCCCGCTATTCCTCCACACAACAATCCCCGCTCTTCCCCTTACACAAACACCAAACGAAAACTTTTCAACAATCAACCATTCAAATTTCTACTCCACGTCAACAACAATGAAAAAAATGGCCAGTACACAACATCACAACGATAGGCCAGCAATAGGCTAGACGTTACAACGCCCAGCAGAGTTGGGTGGAAACGGGAAGAAAATATATAATATAGTTTGCATCTGGCTAAGACACAGCGACCAATATACATATGTCGTCCATACTGAGGGGACGGTATTTGAGCGACCAGAAAAAAAGGAGGTCGCTAAAAGGAAGTCAATAAGTTCTAAAAGCCAATAAATTCAGGATTTCATAATATATTTGCCGCCTTTGCCTTCGTAGATAGGCAAGATTTTGGCCAATTTAAGAGTGTTAGAGAAAATAGCAAGTCTCAAGGATCCTTTTGCGACAGATCTATAATTGCATTAGATAATCTTTTTATGGCTATCCTAGGGATTCAATATAATCATGAACTAAATTTTTGAAGAGATTGATCAATAACGTTGGTCAGATCACAAACAAAAATTCTCTAATCAGTGAATTTCAATGTGCCATGCAAACTCACTGAAGATATGACAAAATATAATTAAATTTTTAGCCAATGGATTTTTCTGCCAAGAAATATCTTTCTATTTATGAAAAAATACTTGAAAAACAAAAGGCAGAACATGATTTCTCTTGAGATTTCTGCATCTGATAATGCATGACACATAGAGAAAACATAATTTAACTGCAAGATTGAAAAAAAAAATAATTTCATTTATAATTTAATAAAACTAATTCTATGCTTTAAATAATAATGTCAAGGAGAAATGATTTCCATCACCTACTGATGATGTTTTGGATTGGGATTGTTCAGTAATGCCAAGAAATAGTTATTATGTTCCTTCCTCACAGTAAAATTATTCGTAAAAGCGATTTTATAAAAGATCTCATAAAAATTTTTATCGTGTTGTGATGTTAGGGGTAAAACGTTTTCTTAAAACCAGTAAGTGCCATCGGTCGGCCATCTATGAGACAACTGTACAAACTCTTGAACTTATGAAATCGTTTCATTGCTCCCGACGTCACCACTCTAAGATCTTTAATACATTCATACCTTTGATTTTAATTCGCTAATAACTAAGCGGATCCTATATTCATGTTTGTTGTTAGCCTCATCAATAATTATTAACGTTTTGCTTTCTAGTGTATAGGTGGAATCATTGTAGCAAGATTGTTTCTCATTGGTTTTATAATACGTTTATATGAAAATGAAGACTGCTCTATTTCATAAGAAGTCTTATAAAACTCGGTTTTACGAAAACTAATCGTGAGAAAGTTCCAGTAATACGTACATAGTTCCATAAAATATAAAAGGTTTTATAACACGTTTCAGGATAAATAAACCATGAGCAATCTCACACAAATTCAGCGGTCTATCACTTTCGTGTTTAAACAATTCTTTCATACGGGGTGAGATAAATTATAATACATCTATTTTAATATTAATGCCCCTCGTTGGACGCCCATAATGTAAAGACTTCCATTGTCGTTATTGAAAGCTCCCAGTTTTCTTAACTTACCTCGAGTTAGGCTCCTCCGTTTACACTCGGATAAAATCACGATCCATATACGCAATATGAGTTGTTCATTTAATATAAACGTACGCATAAAAAGGCTCCAGAATTGCATGTCTTACGTAATAAAATCCGTGCACTCTTATGGATTACTTTAGGATTAAATGATATCAAATTGTAGGTACATACATTCAGTTCACAGACATTAGTATGTTTATGTTAAAAAGCACCCATGTGCGAAGATGGTACTCGAAAGATATGAATCGTAATTTAATTAAAATACCCCAGCATGTTAAGCCCAATGTTGATAATACTAAAACTTATACCGTGTTAAATTTATTTATGGGATATCCCATGATCGTGTCCGAATGGTCCGTTATCTTCCGTGGATCATATTGGAGAGCGATGCACCGATCCAAGGGTTTCCCATCGCTATGGCCCTGGGCTTCAATTCCTGATTGTGATGGCCCCTGGATTATTCCGCGTCTTTGTTTAAGCCCGTATTTTAGTATAATAGTTCGTTCTGAGTCTATACCGACGCCAACCTCCCACTGTCGCTCTTCCTCATTTATTTACGATTTATTCCGTTTATTGTTATTTAAAACATATATTATTGGGTTAATTGTTGTGTAATTTATAATTTCTAGCATTTATCGGTGTGTATGAGCATAGATTGGAGGCTTTTGAGACGTGGGTTTGGCGACGGATGCAGAAAGTGAGGTGTACAGAGAGAAAAACGAATGAAGAAGTGTTGAGAATGGTAGTGGGGAGGAGAGGCGTTTGCTGCGAGGAATCCAAACAAGACAGGAAAGGTGAAGATGGAAGGGGAATACTCAGAGGGGCAATGGGTTGTCGAAGGTTGTTGTAGAGGGTAGAATGTTGAGTGAGCGGGGTAGTGGGGTAGGAAGAGAGAGAATAGGGATATTGAACAGAATGATAAGGGGTAGAAAGTTAGTAGATTTGAAGAGGAATTAAAGTTAGACGCTACGCGGAAAATATAATTAAATGCTCATCAACAACCTACCTTAACCGGTAGATTGCCATTCACCATTGGTGTATAAGTTACAATTTCTTGTGATTATCTTTTCTAAGTTATTCTTTGTTGCGTTTATTCTTACGAAATTTCCATTACTTTTATTCATTCTTCTCTAAATTATAATTTCTCGCGTTTAAGTTGGAATTCAGCGGTGTCAGCTGGACTGGTACGTCACAAGAAGTAGATAGCTTCATGTCTAGCATGCCGTAGCTAGTCGAAAATCTTCCAATGGTCTCACGAAAGCTACGCAAATCAGAAACACAGATATAACGATGTCGAAAAAAGATGTGTTTATCTTGTAGAAGGTTATTCATTTTTCGTACTGGTTGATACTATAGCGTTATAATAATAGGTGGAGCGAGTTTTGGTTTCTGCGCATTGTGCAATCATCATTGGTCACGTGACTTAAGGCAAGATGACGTTTTGTCATGGTTACACCTTTTGTTTATTTATCTATATTAAGAGTTTCGTAGGAATAAAATGCCAAGTAAGTAATCTTTTCAGGGAATAACTTAATCCTAATTCAACAGCAGGATAAGTATTTAAATTGAATTTTAATTTTTTTGTGTTTTATTAAATGTTTTTATTTGATGGTTTAACATTGTCGTTGTCGTGAACTTGAGTACGAATTTGTTGTCACAATGTTTTATAAAGTTCTGCGGTACTTTTAGAATGGAAAATTTGTCATTTCCCTGTTTGTATATATGTGAAATCCTGTGCTCCCTAAATTTTGAATTATTTTGAATTTTGAATTATAATGTACCGCAATAAGTGTACATAATGGTTCGGCGTGCATAGTATGAAATTTATGTTTGAACCAATCGCGTGCCACCGCGGAAAAGTCACGTGGTTTCAATGATGGCAGACAGCTAGCTTTCTCTCTACTGCTCAGCCAGGAGGCTTCACTCTACCCTCATTATAACTCTATGGTTGATACTTTAATACTTTGAAAGCGACTGGTGGGAGTTGGCGTTGTTTTGGATAACTGCGCAAGGGATGTAAACACAACGTGAGGGTGGGGTGCGCGTGACCTTAAGGAATAAAAACGTCACGGATCGTAATGTGCTGTGCAACGGATCCAGGCGAACCGAGGGCTCCCCTTCCCTCTCGGCTGACATTGAGTGACACCATTTGACGTCGAGAGCGAAGTGCGAGATGCCCTTCCCACCGCTCCGCAGCGGCAGCAGCCTTATCTCTCTTTCGGCCGAAGACGTCACGGGCGCTCTCATATGCCATCTCTTCCGCCCAAGACCGACCGATCTTGGAGTAAATCGGGCTTCGAGATATCGGGGTTAGGGGATACTGACCGCGACTCGCGCCGGCGAAGAGGTCAATTTTGGCAGGGCCGAGTACGTATCTCCGCTGAACGTGAGTCTGAAACGCCAAGTCTGGACCCAATAACCGCTGGTCAAACCACTTCAAAATCTGCACTCAACTGAAAATCCGACAGCGCTTCTGGAAGACCTAGAAAGGGATAAGCATTTTTTTTTTTAGATTATTCGGGATAACTTTTATTTTTTTTTTAAAGAGTCCTTTATAACATTCCTCTGATGTGAAGATTAAAATCTGGTGATCAAGCCGTCTGAATCATTTGAAGGGACATAAAAAAAAGTATAAGTGCCGAATGAAATGTGTCCCCACTGATGTCGAACCTGGTTGGTCGTCGTATCGAGGTGACGTTCGAGCGACTACTGTTCATAGGAGTATCGTAAATCAGTTAAATAAAGCTCCCTTAAAGAATTTTAAAATAAATCACAAATGTTCTCAATTACTAGCGTGAAACGGATCCAAAAAAAAATATTATCATTTTAATATTATCGTGACAACATGGTACACCTTATCGTTCGTTTTTTGGCTCTGTTAAAAAAACAAAAACTAAATGGAATTGAGATTTCGAGAGTGGCTTTAATAAAAGGACCTTAATTTCTGAATTTCGTGATGACATTACCTTTAGTATTGATCGACCTTATTTCCTAATTCGCTTTTATAATAATAACATTTTGAATGTGTTCGCAAGGGAAACATGAATCACTTGGTCTGGGGGTTTATTATACTTGGAAGGGTAAAGGAACAAGGGATGACTATTTTTCATCGGATTGTTACCGTCAGACTCAAGTGAAGAGTTTTTCTATTTACGTAATTTATGACGGTTTTTTTAAAAATAGAATATAAATGTAGGAGCCGAAGGGAAGAGAGACAATTGGACGATATGATGGGGGATCCCGATTTTTTCCCGCCCATTTGGGTCATTGTATCAGTGAACCCTCGACCTTTATCTCTATTCAAAGTCGCCATAATTCGCATTTACTGCCGCTCCCAGCGGAATCCGACCCGGAAATAACTATTCACCCAAATGGTTTAAGGATTGGTCCCCGTTAAAAATAAAAAGGCATTTCTCTTTCACGGACTCAGGTTTATATGATTATTTAAATTTGAAAGAAAAAATGAACTAAGGTTGGAATCGACACTGATAATTCGTAAATTCGGTTCTTTTAGAGTTTATGAATTCGCTGCCTGTACTTTTTCTCATAAGACAAGGTAATGTATTGCCCATTCAAACGCCCATTTCATGTATTCGTGAATGTGCAATTATTGTTTTTAAAAACTCAGAAGCGAAAGGATGATAAAGTATAAATTCTATAAAAACTGTTGGAAAAAAGACTACAATGATGAAACCATAGAGTTATAATAAAATATTATATAGAGTTATATTAAAAGGTAGGGCGAGTTTTGGTTTCTGCGGATTTTGCGATCACTGGTCACGTGACTTAAGGCAAGATGACGTTTCTGTCATGGTTACACCTTTGTTTATCTATATTAAGAGTTACGTAGGAGTAAAATGCCAAGTGAGTAATCTTTTCAGGGAATAACTTAATCATAACCCAATAACAGGACCATCATATACGTATTTTAAAATGAATTTTAATTTTTTTGTGTTTTTACTTTTTATTTGAATGTATAATATTGTAGTCGTGAACTTGAGTATGACTTTGTTGTCACAATGTTTTATAATCTTCTGTGGTACTTTTAGAATGGCAAATTTGTGACTTCCCCGTTTGTATATGAAATCCTGTGCTCCTTAAATTTTGAATTTAAGAATACAGATTTCAGCAACAAGTATTTGGCGTGAAGTATGAAATTTGACTGCATTTTTTATGTTCCTCAAATCAAAAACAAATTGTTAAAGAAAGAAGTTTTGACACAAATGAGGAAAATTTTAAAAAATCGGTTCGCTATATGAAGGACGAGATTCAAATTGATTTCTTGCGGTTATATGTGCATAATTTTGGGTAACAAGAGCAAGAAATCCAAAGGTAAGTTTAAAAACATAAAAGGTTAATGTTTGGACACTTTTTGAAAAGACTAAGTAAATTAATTACTTTATCAGTGATAAAAAATATTCGTTAATTCCACAGGATTAAAAAAAAAAAATTTTACGACCCGGATTTCGAAGCCAAAGCCTCATCTTGAGGCCTTAACTATTTGACACCAGTCGTAAACAAATAAGAAAAAACTTTTATGGAATTAACGAAGAGTGTCCAATATAATTGTTTGCGAGTAAATTTCGTTAAGTTTAGTCTGAAGCGATGGCATTTAATTTCAGTATCACAGAAAAATGCACAATGCACAGAAAACTGACGTCTCAGTTTCTTCCACTTGAGTATGACCACTTTCCTCCGAAGATAAATAATTATGTTCGTTTTTCTATTCCAATTCTCTCGAAATAAATATAAATATACTCGTACTAACTTCATTTTTTTCTAATTTAAAACATAGTATATCCATTAGAAGTAAAAAATCTCGTTATAAGATTTTTTAACTTCACTACTCACACATGCACGCAGCAAGGAATAACAATACATTGAACTCTACGTTAAAACACGAAACAATTTGTGGTTCGGATGACTCTGCATGGCTATATGGTTTCCACCGCGTTCGTTGGTTTGTCACGACAACAAATTCGCTGGCATTGCAGCTGGCGTCTTCGGCTGGCGCCTTCGACCTGAATCCACGCCGCGGAAATCTACGAACGAATATTCGATGTTCACTTTCTTTCTAAGGATATTTGTGGAGTTTTAATGGAGATAACAGTCTTCACGGTGTCAAAACTATAGAGTTATAATAATTAGGTCGAGCGAGTGTTGGCTAATGCGCATTGTGAAATCATTGGTCACGTGACTTGAGGCACGATGACGTTCCTGTCATGCTTACACCTTTTGTTTACTTATCTATATTAAGAGTTGCGTAGGAGTAAAATGCCAAGTCATTAATCTTTTCAGGTAATAAATAAACCATAACAAAATAACAGGAACATCACATACGTATTTTAAATTGAATTTTAATTTTTTTGTGTTTTTATTTGATTGTATAATATTGTCTTCGTGAACTTGAGTAAGACTTTTTGTTCACAATGTTTTCTAAAGTTTTATGGTACTTTTAGAATGGAAAATATGTGATTTTCCTGTTTGTATGTGAAATCCTGTGCTCCTAAAATTATGACTTTGCGATTATGGTGTACATATGGTTCGGTGTGTAGTATGAAATTTATGTTTAAACCAATCGCGTGCCACCACGGAAAAGTCACGTGTTTTCATTGATGGAACAGCTAGCTTTCTCTCTACTGCGCAGCCAGAGGGCTCACTCTACCTAATTATATACATCTATGGTCTAAACTCTAAGGATTGTTTTCCATTGTTCCTCTCATTAAAGTACCACAAGGTTTAGTAATCATTATTAAAAAAAAAAATCATACGATATGATACGACGATTCAAGACAACACTTGATTGTAGGATTTTATAAAACGGCATTACGTTGTATCTTTATAAGAGTGTTTGCAAAATTTCAGATCTCAATCTTATCGGAAATGTGGGTTAAAATTGATTTCAAGATTTTCACCGAGAGGCACGTTAAGAAAAAAACAATGTAATGTATGTTACCTAAGATTTAATTACAAACTTTAACGGTTTTTTTATTGTCTTTTTATCGGATCTCCCTCGTGTTACAATGATTCAGATCAACTGATCGTGAAATGGCGAAAAAATTTTATCAGTGGTGTCCGTGGTGATTTTTAAGAGAGCGTAACAGAACAGGATCAATTCACAGCGACAGCGCACTATTCTTGTTCTGTTTGATACCGGGGAAAAAATTGGTATTACTTTGAAGGACTTATTAGAATGATACTATCTCATCGTCACAGGTTATCAATGCGAGGATTGGTTTGCAGCCGCCCTCCAAAAATCAACACTGCCATATTTCAACCTCCTCGTAAACTTGTAGAACCTAACTCAAACGTTCTCCATTATTATGACTCAGACAACACCCTAGGCTCAACTCTATAGGGTCCTTCACTCCTAAGATTCTTTCCAATTATTTTTTTCGTCAACTTTCCTCCCTAAGGCAGTTCCACATTCGGAGTGGAAATTACCCGAAGGTGGCCGAAAGACAACATAATTATCCGCTAAGAAATTCAGCGTCCAATGTTTTCTGCCGAAGCCCTACGACATTTCCATGCACGAACGGTGTTTCATTTACGTAGGGCCAAAGGTTTTACGAATTGCTTCCAAGTATTTAGTATCAAGTCATTTTGAAAAATAAGTGAATTCTTATGAAAGACAGAAGTTTCAGGCCTGATGTCAGGGTGGGATTTTATCATGTTCGGTAAAATATGAAAGCAATTATCCACAAATATATGTTTAATTTAACGACCAAGGTTTCAATGATACAGAATCTTCATCAGGCAATCGCTGATCCCTGATGATGATGCTGTAGGATTGAAACTTCTTATACTTTGCCAAACTATGGCTTCCAAATTTAGAAAAGATACCTGGTGCTTCCTTTTCGCGATTTATTGCTCTACACCCTGTACAATTATGCCAAGACGTTTCGGTGGGTTAACATAACTTATGTAATTTAATTGTTATGCAATTGTAAATGTTAATACGTCTGTAATACAATGGCATCAAACAAAAATGATATCATCATCAATCCGAAGATTGGTTGACTATAGCCCTCCATCCTTTCCATCTAGTGCTAGCTCTCTTGCTCCTTGGTAGGTCATCCTTCTAACGTCTCTAATAATTTGCCCTATATATCTGTCTCTCGGCCTTCCTCAAGGGGCCCTCCCCTCTATTTTTCCTTCTATTATATTCTTCACGAACCCATTATGCCTCAGGGT
>WURS02006379.1:0-12570 GCA_011762765.2 Rhinocypha anisoptera
GCGTCCACCATACCCCAACTATAATTCGGCGGATCTATTCACAAACGTTTCAGCTCTATAGCCGATCAATATATCAAATCTCTCTGTGTGGCAGTATTAATGTCTTTGACCACTCTATAAAGACTTTGGCAAAACTCTTGAGAATGACCTGTCGCGATAGAGGAAATATGATTTTGTGTTGTCTTAGCGTTGTGTTATTCTGTATCGCATGCACGAGTGCATATAGGGCTGAGAGGTGAGAAACATGGTATCCAGAAAAATATACGGCTTAATGTCCAGACTGACCCTAATTTTAGCCATTGTAGCGATTGTCGTTTTTCCATCCTAAAAAGGGGTTTATACTTCCCCAATTTTCCATCTTTCCAATCATTTCTCTTTATTTACGTAATCGTAGATCTATTAGTTGCAGAAAAAATAACTTCGAATGGCGTAAGGCGTTACCATCTCTGAAGTGGGCAATAAAAAATTCCTGTTTGCGAAATAGTTTGCGGTGACTTTAATTCGCGCGTCAAATTTTAAGGGTCTACACTGTTTACTTTGGCAGACGTGTTTAAATTAAGAGTTCCGCGAACGAGCCCATGAATCAAAGCCGATAGCCGGGGAAGAAAACCAAAACCAAAGACGAAACGAGCCGACATTTCCTTGTTTTAAACTCTCCGGGTGCACATGAACGCGCAAAATGTTAAGTATTAAAAAAAATATGGCAACCTGCATCTACTTGCCACAAATAATCATGTCGGCCGCTAAGAATTGGAAGAAGGAACCAGCCGCGGGGGAAGCTTCGGAACAAGACCTCGGCGTGAACACTCGAAACCACCCACAGTTGTCAACTCTCCTGCCCGAGATGTGATGTGACTTTCCATTGGCGACAAACGCTTTGCTTACCTCTCCGGGACAGTTAAAAAAAAAGATGTTCCCCCCCTACAAGTGTTTTAAATATTCATGTGATATGCTGTGAGTCGTGGTCCGCATCGTTTATGGCCGCCTCTCACCGGATTAACGACGCCATTATGGGTTTTCGCGGCGACTGCTCGGTTTGCCGCATTCGACGGTGAGATACCACGGCGTAGTGCTTCGACCGGGTGATATTATATATTTTTTTCGGGGGAGGGCAGAGGGAAAGAGGGAAAGGAGAAACAGACAGTCGGAAATACGTCAGCCTTTCTACCGCCTCATTTTTCAAAGGGCCGGGGAGAAGAAAATAGCATCGTTTTTTTATTTTTACATCCTCCGTCAATCATCCAGAAATCTGTTTGTTTTTTTAAAAACTCATACCGTTCAAAGAAACGCCGTCGTTCGTCCTAAACACAGCTTCGTCTTCACGGGCCCTAAAAAAAATCCTGCCAGTATCTTCTCGCGATCACATCGACTTTGTGCTCACGTGTTAGGGAAGCCGGGTATCTTGGGTCTCAAGCATTTACATTTACCAAGTTAAATCTTCTGCAGTTTCGTGGAAATATTTTTTCGTAAAAAATTATTGATCCAGTGTTACAGATTCGAGTTCCTAAATTAAATAATATCCTTTGGAAAATTCAAATATGCATTATAAGCGAGACTGTTCTTGAAAACATTTGACTAAACTAAACTAAAATCTGGGTTGTGCGTTCTCTTTTTCAATATTGTTTTTAATTTAATAAATGGAATATGTGGGGCATTTCGTCTCCTTACTTGATATTACAACGAGGAAGATTAATGGTTACGCGTTGGAATTGGTTAAACTGAAAGTGTAACCATTTTACGGAAATGTGTTAATTAGGTATTTCACATTTAAACTTTTCATGAATTTAGTATCATGAAATCCCGTAAAGGAGGGAATGGAAGTAATAAAGAGTGTTATTTGCCACCTGTATTTGGATAGTCAATACCGTAATAACAAATGGTTAACTATCGCAAAAGTTATAATAAATACTGTAATAGCAATAGCCAATCATTCTGAGAGACGCTTAATTTTATTTTCCCCAAAGTTCCTTTCATGTCTTTTAAAATATGATTGACGCGTCAGAGCAAAGTATTTATTTTTGATGTGTACAAATACTGAATAATTAATTGAGAATACTGTTGTTGATTAATCGTGTTATTGACGTTGTTTAAAATTAACGAAGCAGCCTAAGATTTAGTGTACCGACGTTTGAATACCTTACTCCATATGTAGTTGAATGAATTGTACTGTAGACGGACAAAGAGGGTTTCACAATCGGTTGTGTATCGAATTTTCATCCCAGGCCTTCATGTGACTGCCATAGAGCGTTCTATAGACCTTCATTATATTTTTAAAAGTTAAAAATCCTTTTTGAAATTACACAACATACAGTTGGATGTATTTCTATGATGGAATACATAATTTTACTGAAGTAAGACTTTTAATGCGATTATTTAAAGTTATTTTAACGGTTGTTAAATTGTTTTAAATGTTTTAAATCCATTACGGTGGTCGCCGGGTCCGACGATATTATCTTACAATTATACAAAACCTCATTTGGGAACTATTTTAAAAAGATTTTTATCAAGGGTATGAATTGATGAGCACACACCATCACACACACTGTTTCTTAGAAGATACAGTTTCACTCTTCATTCTGTGGAATTCATTTATGATGAAAGCGAAATGAAACAGCTTATTCCATACAAAAAAACTACTCCACGACATTGGCTCACCTGATGATGCTGCTTCGCAGTGAACCCATGTCGGGGTGTAATGCTTTTTTATGTGGAATACGCTTCATATATATAATACTATATAAAACCTAATAATTGTTTCATTTCGCTTTCATCAATGTTTCTTAGTTTATTCTTCGCCATGCTGTTTATCATGGGAATTAGGCGACAATTAGAACTTCCACTGCTTCAAAATAACGAAGGATTTTCTCCTATTTATCAATATGCCGATACCGAGCATAAACAAATAAAAGAGCAATCCTCATCCACCCTTTCCGATCCATTCGAAGACAGGTTTCTCATGGATGATATTAGTTAGTAGTACAAATTATCGGCTGTTGGCAGGCCTGAGGACTCCAGCATGGTGGCTGGGGAAACTATCGTCACATACATAGAGCGAAACGCAGGGGAATACCCGGAAATAGACTATTCGATTGAAGCGCCGAGGGAACTTAAAAATAAAAAATATCTTAGTCTATTTATGTTTACTGTAAAATTAATGATATCCCTTTTCCTGAGTATTCCTGGCACTTTCTGCCTCCCTTGGTGCTGCATATGACATGAATTTCTTTCTGTAACCCCGTCACAATCTCCCCACCTTATAACAATCACTTTAAAGATCCCAAACTTCTCCCATCTACTTCTCCTGCCTTCTTCCTTCCTCCTTAATCCCACTATAATCCATCCACCATATGAGCCTGCCAACCACCGCTTCATTTGTCTTCCTCAACCACCATTCTATACGGTTGAAAAATGCGAATGATGTCCGACGAAAAACTTTTTTCTGGCCTTACCAATGGTGAGAACTAAGTTTTAAGGAGAAAACCATGCATTTCATTCTATATTGTGAGACATGAGCTAATTTAAATTTTGATATCCAATTTGATGTGATAGTTAAACGGACCAACAACATATTAGGTTTCATTTGGAGATTCACCAGTGGTGTTTATGATATGCGCGCCATAAAGGCACTATTTGATTTCTAAGATACTTCCAATCCTTGATTGTGCACGTATTGTTTAATCACCCTACTGCTACTGTCATTCCAGTCGCTTGAAAGGTGTTCAAAGACGGTTTGTTCGCATGTGTGCTGGCAAACGGGTCATACTTTTTCCAATTATTCTTTTAGTATGCTGTCAACTGAACTTGGGCTATCAAATCTGTCAACAAGGAGAACACGAGGAAATACTATATTTTTTTATAAAATTATGAACAACTTAATTTCATGCTTAGATCTTCTCCAGGTTCTAAAATTCAGGACACCTACTTTTAACAGTCATAACACTGACCTATTTGACATTGAATTCTATAGACAAAACTACTTGGTGAATCGCCATATCTTAAGAATAATGGATGAAGCAAACTATTGACCTATATTTTTATGACTATTGACTATTTTATATGAATATTTTATATGAATATTTTATATGACTATTGACATATTCTTTTTTGTAATCTGAACACTCTTAAGCGTTATTTGAAGAATAGTATTGATCTATGACAATTGTATGCCCTTATGATGTATTTTAACTTGAATCTGTATTATTTTTAATCTGTTCTGTCTATTATTTTCCTTTTCATTCAATTTGTTCCCTATGAAGTATGTAATTTTTGGATACTCTTAAATGATCTTTTGAATAGTGGTATTGGATAATGTTTTTTTTTTCTTTTTAAACACATGTCATGTCATGTCATACTGTACCTACCTAGCTGTAAACTGGGCAGTAAACAGTAAACTGGGCAGCTGCTCGTATTTGCACCATTGAATTAATTATACCTATTTTTTCTTATGTACTTGTTATTTCAGCCATATTTCTTTTAAAAACCCTGGAAAACTACTGTGTTGCACAAAATTTAATCCTAATATATTATGATATATTTGAACCAATAGCCAGATATGGGGTTGCCTGTTGGGGAAGCTCATCTCATGGGAATATTAATAAAATACTCACCCTTCAAAATCGCGCGTTGGGGACCTTCTTTAAGTTAAAAACATCAGGAATCTTGAAGAAATTACTTTAAAATGCCTAAAATTATGACCTTTCCCTGCATATATGTACATGCAACAGGTAACTCTCTATGAATGCTATAAAACCACCTCACTGATGAGGATATAAGGACATTCACATCCATAATACCAGAAATAAAGATGATACACATGTATGTTTAAATACATGTGGTTTCTAAACATACACACACATGTGTATGTTTAGTAACAGCTGTCGAATATCTACGCTGCAAAAAAAAAACCGTATCCACAGGAAAAATGATATTTAATAAACTTACACCTGCAATAAAAGCAATGTATTTCCAAGAAAATAAACTTAAATATAAATTAAACTATTTTCTTGTAAATAATGTATTTTATAGTGTACAGGAATACTTGGAAAGATGAAATAATTTCATGAAATCATGCTTGTTTCTGATCTTTCTTTAATTGTACTACTTGACGAAGCCCATACAAGTTTATTCTTGTTCTATGGTGAATAAGTCTGTCTGTCTATCTATTTGTAACACTTCTCAGTGCAATAAATGGAATGATTCGGAAATGTGGGGGAGGCGGCATTCAGGAATGGGTGGATGGCAATCGTTCGTAGTCGCCGCTTGAATTCTCGACCGCAGCCGGGGAGCTATTTCGACTGGTTGCTTGTGCCGCGGCTGCTTTATTCCGGGCCGTTAGTTCGCGGTCCCCCTCGCCCATAGTTTACGTTTAGATATTCCTGTTGACTCGCGCGGGTGAAGGCTGCGCGTTATCTCACGCTGGAGGGGGAACTTTTCATTTGCACAGACGCGTGATTTTAAAACTCTGGCATTTCTTTTTTTTTTTTGCCCGCCAGCGGTTTGCTTAGCGGCGATTAAAATTCCCTCAATACAGCCATCCCATCCCTGAGATAAAAAAATGACTATGGTCGCATCGAGGGAAATACTACGCGTAATAATTGGAGAATATTATATATGCTTTCATTGTTACAGGCAGCGCAGCCTTAAGTGATTCGCGCGATTTTCAATTAGGTACTAGCTTACCCATTTACTGACTCAGTTTTGAAACGGGATATGTAAAATCCTACGTAAATGTTTTCGATGGAGTATTTAGTTTGCTGCCAGATGAAATTGCACTCCTTTTTATAAGAACAAAAATATTTTTTTTAATCCCTTCCCTACAAATTGGCTATTTTTCCTAACGGATGCCCACGAATGAAAGTGAAAGTGGAATTAAAGTAGAACTTAAAGAGAGAAAAAGAGCCATGTTATTCCTTATATTTTCCTAGACATTATCACGAAAAGGAATATTTTATGCGCCATATGAAGGCAATTAGACTGGTAGAAGACATAATAGTATGATAATAGTTTTAATGGCGAAGCCATATGATTGGGGAATAATATTACTACATCGAAATTTATCCAAGTATTTGTTAAATATTTGTAATTACTCTGTAGCCATTAGTTTCGCAGCCAATGCTTCTATTAGTACGTTAATTAGAGAACTTTTAATAAATACAATCAATGTAATAGCTCTACAAAAAAACTGGGATTATAATACTGATTACGAACGCGGATAATTTGAAATTCTACAAGCTTTATAGCACTTCAGTTTTTTTACTTGTAGCTAAGTACTTTCACGTTTTCCGATTTCCTTCACCTTTTTTCTTGCTTTCATATATCCTCTATTTAGATTAAATATTATGAATTTAATTCCACTATACTATGTAATATTTTAAGTCGGTTTTGTCTTCACTGTTAGCTTTAACTCTCATGAAACCGGATTGGAGCTTAGATTTTTAAAATGGGTGCTCATGTGCCCTAAGGTAGTGCTGCAGAGCCGTATTTTAGTTGGAATTTATTAGGAAAGTGCGAATTGGTAAACTTAACATCGAAAAGACTCGGTGATTTCCACTTTCCATCGCCAATTTTTTATACACACGATTTATTAGAGGTCCATGCTGGGCAGAAACCAGGGCACGACCGAAGAGCTAATATTTGGCGAGCACTTGATGATGATCGATTGACCGCAGCCTCAGTGACGAGCGTGAACGTAGTCACGTACAAACGGTTGCTTTTAGAGTGCTGTAATTGAAGTGAAGATGGAATCTAGGAGACGGAAGCGTTTCGAGCATGATTCGCCAGACTGAAAACGTCTGCCGGATTTCCACTACCGTGTTTATATACGTCAACATCCGGAGGTCGGTCGTCAGCATTTCAGCCCATGACCAAAACAGTTTCTTATTAAAGAAATAAATATTACCGAAATGTTCACCCGCGCTGTCACTGGCCACCGTGGTGCACGGACGTGGATGCTTCAAGCTCCATTTCAGTCCTGTGAGCGAGAGAAATTCATTTACGTGTCTCGACATAAAATTATGTACCCGGTCGTATTCGGTGACGTTATTATCGCAGGAAGCTGGAAAATCGTTTCACACGTAGGGACACTTTTTGTAAATGAGAAATACGTTCATTTGCGTGAAGTGTTTTTGGCGCAGATTTTTCCGAAATTCTTATAGACAATTTTCTTCCTGTCTGGCCGATGTAAAGTGAGTTACCGCCGGGGGTGATGCCGGGGTTTCAGTAGGTAAACACCACTTTTGTCCCCATTGTCAAGCCTACATTTGGAATAAAAAAAAACAGTTTGCCTAGGGTCAAAGGGTTATAAAACGACATCTTGAACTTGTTGTTGGGGAAAATTTTACAAAGTTTATATCACAGGATTGGAGAAAAAGGTCAATTCACCCAATTGTAAATCGGCGCGTGGATCTGGGAAAGAGGAGTGGAGACGGTTACGTATAGCGCGTTTCCGATGCTTTCGCTGTAATAAGTTATCCACCAAGGAGTTCGGAACATGTCAAATCTTTTGTTAAGGGTGGCAATGTGTCTATGTTGGCTAAACATCTTATTTACAAGTGTCATTCATATGATTTTTCTCCCAAAATCTTACATAGTTGTGACAAAGGTGCCAAACCAAACTTTTAAAATTTTGTCATTTCACAATGTTCTTGGTAACCACCTTCATCTGCCTTATACCCTCGACCTCCTCCCCTTTGCTCAATGTCCCGGTCCCCTCAACACCTCTCCCCTAGCCCTGTTTACCTTCCCCTACTCTGTGACATCGCCTTTTATGTCTATTCACTTCCCTTTCCATGTGCCCCTCCTTCCTTCTCCTCCCCCCCCCCAACCCTTAGTCATCCTCGGTTCAACATTCCCCTCTACCCCTTCCCCCTCCCTCTACCCTCATTCGCCAAACTCGGCTAAATGCTCTGCTCCCCCCATCTCTCTCATTTTCCCGTTTCTTATGTATATTCAAGCCTATCTTGTATTACTTTTACTCTTGATAATGAGCTGGGAAGGCTGAAATCGGTAGAGGTGTTCAATATATTTCTGTGGAATTAAACTTAGTGTTTTTATTTCGACCATGTCGAGATTCCACCAAGTGACCTCGCCGACAATTGAGTTTATTAGTTTCCATGTGTCACGAAAAAATTGTTTCTTTAGATTTTACTAATTAATTATTTCAAAGACTATTTGTAATGACAATTTATATTATTTCTCAATGATGGTATTAACTATGCGGACAAAAAAATCTCGTTTAATAAAAATAATTATTGTCGTGGAATGGCATAAATTTCTTACATAAATTATGTTACAATTATTGTGGAAAGGATCAAATAATATTTGCCATATAATTATTGTTTGAAATGTTATTTCTGTATTTATGCAGTTTTTCAAATGTATTTTTAAATAGGAATAATAATTAGGTAACCGTATTTATTCGTTCGCAATTTCTATCGTCCGAGGGAGAGGACTTATTTCGCTGAAGGTTGGGTCATTTTTTTCAGTCTCTCTCTCTCCCTCTCTCTCTCTCTCACCCTGAGACCGGTTTACCTCGAGAGGACTGAATTGGGATGATAGAGAATAACGAACGCCACAAATTGCCTTGTTTGAGCGAGTCCCTGCTGCGCCCGGCGACAAATGTCAACAACGAATTATAATTCCTCGATGTTTGTGAATGCCTGACACTCGATGCTCCCGCCTCTCGGAGCCAACGCCTTTAATTTTGTTTTTCTCCCACTGCTGGGTACGAAGTAATTTCGGTTGTGTTTACCTTCATTTGTCCAATGTTGCTGTTAGAGCGAAGTAGACTGCTAAGGTGCTTCCTGAAAACATAAAATAATTATCACGTTCCATCTTCCAGAGCAAACGGAAAAGCGTATATACTTAATGTTTCTCAGTTCAATCTCTTCAAGTTACAATTGGAACAGCCCTTCCAACATCTTTCCAAAATATTGCTAAAAGTAAAATAATGGCAATCGATGAAAAAACCACATTACCACGGAGAGTTCCCGCTTCGTTAGTACACTGATTCACATTATTGTGGAAATAATTCATTGGTGTTTCAAAAAAGTTGAGGGGAAAGGTATGAGCCTTAAAAGAAAAAGGCTCACTTAAGGGTGATGCTCGACTATAATTTCTCGAATGTTCAATCTTCTGCACTTTAAATGTTCAGGTTTTTGTAAAATAAAGATTTCAGGTTAGTTTTACAAAGGAATGAGATCACAGTAGTTGTGACGCAAAAATGTATTC
Organism: Rhinocypha anisoptera; assembly: GCA_011762765.2. Lineage (NCBI taxonomy): Eukaryota > Metazoa > Arthropoda > Insecta > Odonata > Chlorocyphidae > Rhinocypha > Rhinocypha anisoptera. Next base: position 9,229 of record WURS02006379.1, read on the forward strand.
AATCCACAAATACATTTTTTTCTCAGGGGTCAATCTCTTGAAGTTACAGGTCATCGGAATTGTTATTGGAATAGAGAATCAATGTAATTTGAATAAAAATGCCTATATTCGGTCACCATTGGATTTTATTCAGTCCTTAGCATGTCTAATTTTTCTTCTACTTCATTTTCCGTACCCAATTATTTACTTTTGGCGATCATGTTGGTGATGCATGCTTTATTGCCAGTTGCTCCGAACAATGAAGTTGCCGTTGGTCCATGTCATTCTCTTAAATTCCTTATCCAGGATGTTCTTCTTCTTCCTGGTTCCCCTTTTCCCTCAAGTTTTCCTTGAAATATTATATTTATTAAGAAACATGTTTCTGAGTGCCTCATAAAATGACAGAATTAAAATAATCTTTCGAGTTTCACCGTGACGGCAAGTTTTTCCTGCTTTCCCATTCTTCTCAAGACATCGGCATTGGTGATTTTTTTCATAATGAAATATTTATTTTTCACTTGACAATGATGTGAGTTCATTACATTTTATAACAAACTAACATCAATTTATAACGCATTTTAATAATATAAATGCATATAATATACACCATTATATTCTTTACATACAAGATTATTTCACTGTTATGTCTTCATCACATTTGATAAAATATCACATATAAAAATATACTGTTTTATTTCGTTTACATGCAATATGATTTTGCAAAGTTAATTTTTTTTCTCTTTTAAAAATATGTTCTCATACCCTATACAGGAGAATGATTACTCTTGAGATAGTTATATCCTCTACCATAATGCCATTTTACTTTTTGTTCATGTTTAGCAGAGCAATGTACTGTAGGTACGTCCTTAATAGTAGTGTGGTGTCCTGAGTCGCACACACATCAAAAAACTCGACTCGCCCTAAGCATGGCGGTGTACTGACTCAATGCTGTACCTCACACCAACAGTGCCCCTTGACTGTCCCGACTCCTTGTTGCACATACATTATCAACGAATAACAAAGCAATCGGCGAATAACAAAGCACAGTGATAATTAATCATTTCCAATTTCATATTCATTGCTCAATTCATTTAATACAAGATGCGCCAAGTTGCCGCCACAGTAGTATCAGGCTCATTTTTTTCATGCAACACTCTATCAAATGATTTCTCGTAATCCAGGAAGCATATAAACATCCCAATTCACGTTTAAAAATCTCTAAAACCAACTTATGTAAACCAGAGAGCGTTTCCCTAGTTCCTAGCCCTTTATGAAACCAAAATTAATTGTCCTCTGCGTCTTCTTTAATCTTAAAATAAATTTTTAGATTAACTTTTACTTGATATTTTGTAGTCTAAATTATTTATATTACATTTAAAATTGTCTCCAGAGGGCTAATTAATTCAGCTTTGTGAAACATAATCCAGTTGCCACAATTTCAAAGATAAGCTCACCCTTGCAAAACGTTGGTCGACACTACAACATAAGTTTCTGGAAAGTCATGGAAAGCCTCAAGCGGAATATAAAGAACAGGAAGCGTGACAGTTAATTTCAAAGAATTCGCGAGTGATAAGATAGCATACACACAGCGTTTTATCTCCAAGCCTTGTCGGACTGAAATGCTTCTTGGAAACGTCCTGCAGAGAAATCCTATTTCTAAGCTTACAACCGTAGGCGTATAAGAAAGGACAGGGATGTAGCATCCATTTTAATGTAAAAAAAGAAAGGACGATACTTATCAGTCTGACCCTCCGTTTGAAAGACCGGTCAAGTTAAAGGATTGTGAGAAGGGTGAGTGGAAGTTTTAATACAAGTGATATAGAAATGTACATTTATGAATATATAGTATTTAGTTTATACGAGTATATATATAGTAATATATAATGTTTAGTTTTTATCTGGTATATACTTTCCTAATTTATATCGTGATTCTCTATGTTGATAATGGAGGTAGTGGCCACCGAAATATTCAATTCGAAGTGTAAGTTCTCCTTTTATATGTTTTTAATGTGTTTTATTTCTCCACTGTGAGTTTCTTTCTTTTTGTGTCCTATGTTTATGTACGTTCCACTAGTGTTCAAACTTATATAGATATGTATAAATTATATACAAATATATGTATATGGGGTGGGGGCAAAAGGGCTTTTTAAAAGTCACTCTTAGTTATAGATGGACGTAAATGCCTTTCATACATGGAAATCCATTACTATATTATTTCAATTAATTATCAATCCAATTATAAATGTTTAAATAGGTGGTTAAGGGTTGGGGAGAAGAGTTAGAGAAAATTAAGAGCAATTATGGGTGTCATTTTTTGCGCGTTTATGTGTACTTAATCTATTAATTGTGTATATATATTTTTTGGAGGTATATGTATTGTATATATGTCCTTTTGATATATATTATATGTACTTTCATCATCATCAGTACTTCATCCGAAGATTGGTTCTTTTATAAATGTATATTTTTCGTATATATATATATATAATACATACACCTCCAAAAATATATATACTCAATTAATAGATAAAGTACAAATAGACATGCAAAAAATGACACCCATAATCGGATTGACAATTAATTGAAATAATATATGTAGTAATGGACTTCCATGCATTTAAGGCATTTTCGTCGATCTATAACTCAGAGTGACTTTTGAAAAGCCCTTTTGCCCCTCATGGGAGATAAAAACGTCAATAAATTGTTTGTTTTTGTCGAAAATATGCGGAGATTAGTAATCTCCCAATTTTTTTATGATTAATATATGATTTTTAGGGATTCATTCGGGTGCAAGTTGAAGCAAGGATCTTAGTCAACGAAAGGAAAAGAATAATGAAGGAACGACATTTTTACTTAATCATTTCATGAGATCCTAGGGTAGACGATGGGAGGGAGAGTATCCCACGGGATTCGAAAAAAAAAACTGACGGCTCAACCAACCAAAAGAGGAAGGGAAAAACGAGGTACAGGGAAACAGAAGCCAAGGAATTCCATTGTCTGTAATTTTCCGCCTAAAACCACGGCAACAATGACCCCGGCGTGTTCCCCAGCATCCTATAATCAAGGAGCGCGTCCCTTTTCCTCGTTCTTATCTCCTACATCCCAGGGCGACACTCGGGGAGAAGGAGGAGTTGAAGTGGGGGAGGGGATTGGGTGGATGGGTTGAGGAAATGAAGGGCCCAGAGGAGGAAAGAGGGAAAGAGAGAGAGAGAGTGAGTTCCCCTGCCGTGAGCTCACGCAAACACGACGCCGCGGAGTTTTGCGAGACGGCCCACCGCCCGCGTAATAAGGGAAGGAAAATGTGGATAGGAGGAGGGAGGGGAGATGCGTGGAAGGAGGAGGGTGTCTCGTCGGAGAACAACA
>WURS02006390.1:0-12569 GCA_011762765.2 Rhinocypha anisoptera
ACAATCGGCGCAGAGTGGTTTCCAACAATCCCTTCCATCGCGACCCAGGCCGGCTCCTGCTGGTAGGGAATCTCAGCAAGAGCCCAAACCGGTGGAGGGAAAGGGAAAGGGTAGAATGCGTTGAGGTGGTGGTATCGAACCAACAGCATGGTTATTTAGTCTGGCCTTTGGTCGAATAGCTTACATGCTTCTTGTTCTTGCTGTTCTTGCTTTTCTTGTGTTCTTGTGTTCTTGTGTTCGTTATAGCAATATCACTATCATATTTTACCTTATCTTCTATAGATCATATGCAATAAATTACTATCAATAAGAAAATCAAGCATGAGAAGGGAAAAGGAAGAAGAAGAGGAAATAAAGGCAGTGTGGCCTTTATGTGCCCTCTCACTTATCTAAGCAAATGAAAGAAAACATCCAAAACAGGCAATTGATGCAATTCATGCAAATGATCAACAGCCCGTGGCAGCACCGTAACAGTCTGTCAAGGACAGTGTATGAGCATGAATGATGAAATCTGGTGTGTCATAGAGACTTCTACTTGTGATGTGGTGATCCTCATGTGTTTTACATTTATCCTTATACCTTTTATCATAATGTCGACCCTAAACCCAGGAAGTTGTGATAATTTTATACTGTGATCTGTGAGTTCATGGTGTCAATCGCATTGAATGAGACATGATAATATCATGCAATCCGCATTCTATTTCATGCTTAAGATGGAATGAAAGCTACAATTTAGCTACCTGGATACTTCTTCATTGCTCACTGAAGTTGCAAGGAAAGATGGTAATGAATTAATAAACGTCTTGTCGTAGTCAAATAATTATTCGCATGAGTTTCTGACTATAATACAAGCGTCATCCTTGGCCAAGGGGAAACTTCCCTTGTCCAATTGGGATTCATCACATAATCTGGCATTGTCTGTATGTTGGATCAAGCAGCCTGTTAATAGCAGGGTCATCAATGAATTGGGCCCAGTCTACAGCTGTTTTCCCACTCTGATCCTTGACCAGTGGATCAGCTCCAAACTTTGAAACCAAAGCATGTACCATTGCTGTATTTCTTGTTTGGACTGCAAGGTGTAACACAGGCCCAGGAGTAAGTTCAACCTCCTCTGACTCTTCAGACCCTTCAGACCATTTAACTGGCTGGATCATGTTGATATTGCCACCAGTGTTTTCCATCAACAAGGAAAGCATGTCAACACTGCCACTCTGCATAGCCTTATATAGTGTCTTGGTGCCATTTATCTGGGCACCATGCTTCAACAGTAATTCCATCATTTCATACTTCCCAAAGTATGCTGCATGTTCGATTGTTGGCTGATGAGCCAGCTGGCTCTTATTTGGATCACAGCCAGCCTCCTTTAGGATGAACTGTGCCAATGGGAGGTTATTGGCCAGAACTGCATGGCCAAGTGCATCACCAAAATGGCTCAAGTCCCATGTGAGGATAGATGGATGGTATGCAGTCAAAATCTTGAATGCTTCAGTTTTTCCAAGGCCCACTGATGCCAGGGATACTTTGTCACAGAAGAGAGGAGAGTTGCTGTCTGGTTTATATGTATCCAACAGATAATGCATGATATCAAGGTTCATGGATTCAATGGACATTTGTAGGAGCATGATAATTGCATTATCATCATATGTTGTTGGGGAGGTAGCAAGGAGGGTTTTCACTGGATCAACCTGACCCTGCTTGATCAGGGAAGTAATCATATTAATATTTGACATGACTGAGTTGGGTGTGAATGTTGATTACAATCTGGAAGAAGAGGACGAATTTAAACCATGGTGGTCAAGACCCCAAGAGCGCCTTGTGTGGCGCAATGCGGGGGCCAAAATTCTATTTACAGAAATTCCAAAATGAACTAAACGCCTCGCCTCAATCACCACACCCCAAAATCAAAAATACACCATAAAAATAACAACAAATGAAATCCTGTAATACACATAATCCAAGCATCTGCTCTTAGCCCCGGGGCTCATTACACGAAGGTCCATCAGCCGGTTTCCAAATAACATGTCCCTTGTCACCAGCGTGTCCTGGGTCGACTTGGACAATCTCCTTAACGTTCGGGTTGCGCGTCAATGCTGGGTATTCCCAACCTCCCCAGGCTTGATTTTCTGACATTGAGGTTCCGTCATTTCCCTTCTTGGTGAAAAAGTAGACGGTGCCTTTGGAAGCCTCAGCAAAGGCCTGTGAGAGCCGCTTCTGGAATGAGTCCAATTTGCTGTGAGATTGCTTCATGAGTTCCTGGCCCTGAGCTTGATACCACTTTTGATTGACGATATTGTCGAAGGCAACAGATCCCCGTCCGGGAACATTTTTGTTGTGCCATCCTGTGGCCTGGGCAATTGCTCCTCCTCCACCCAAGTCACTGTAGAATAACGAGTCGAGTTTTCCAACCTTGCCGTGCTGCTGGATTTTTGTGACAAGGAAATCCACTGTCGGAACTTCGGCGCATATATCAGGAGTCTTGCTGGGAACGCACCCTCGCTTGACGAGATGGTTGGAATTAAGGTGCTGGTCTTTGTCTGAAGAAACGGACAAGTCTTCCCGAGGGATGGCAAGGGCGTCACTGACTGAAAAAAACGCCAGGAAAAAGAAGAAGATTGAAAGGATAAAAGATGTGGGAAACTTCATGGTTTGTTGTATACTGAACGCAGAAATCAAATCGGTTTCTTTAATGAACTGCAAGCTGGTATGAAGAGCAAAAACAGTATGTTCTTTAAGAGCTATATATGTGTCTCTCGCCCCCAATTGCTTGCAATCTAAATTTATCAAATCAGCCCTAAAGGATGCCTCGATGTAATTACTTGGGGCGGAAACGCCTTGGGGAAGGCAGTGTCTTAATTACTTGGGGCGGAAACGCCTCGGGGAAGGTAGTGTCTTTGATGCTCCTAGCTGTCTTTTTTGACCAACCTTTGGCAACAAGGGCTCTTCTTGTCACGCGGCTCAGATAGTAGTAAACGAACTGATATTCAAACTACTATGTAGCTATTGTAGTCCTTTTCTGCGGAAGCCTAAAGGCCTTTTCATTTTCAGCCCGAATAATCCGAGGGCGATTCTGGAGCATACCTTGATCACTCACTCAGGCCGACATGGGGTCAAATGAAATGCGCAAAAGCTGTAAGCTTGTATTCTTACCTCATGAAACTTGAGCCTGTTCATTTAGTTTTAACATATATCTTAGCAAAAGGCGTCAGATTTACAGCTTGATAGGTTTTTACAAGTAATTAAATACAGCCTATCAATTATACACGACTACAACATATTTCGCATGGGTGATACCTAGGACTCTTCAGGGCTCCGAACAAATAGATAATAGGTCTTTACAATAATGCCTCTCTATCCAGTCTGGCGTTCCTCCTCATTCATCATGGCTAACTCAAGCTGCGAGCATCCAAAAAACCCTTAAAATGGCAGAAATCGACAACAAATGAGACAGAGACCTCATTGGAGGAATATTGAAGACATAGGCTGGGTGGAAAACGAATACTTTCAACAACACGTGAAGACCAAGAAGATTCAGTATCTCCTGGTCGCCAGGGGCCAGTCCCTGGGCCAGACTGGCTGCACTCGCAAACAGCGGGAAGCTTTCCATCAGGGCATGATGGGCCGACATAAGACGCAACGGCAGACCCGTCATGCTCTGGCGGTGCTTGCGGGGATGGCTGTTATCGTGGCCCTCTGGTCTGGACATTGCTTGGCCAGCAACTGATAGTGCGGCGCTTCCGGCGAAAGTCCAAATTGCGTATACGAGGGCGAGTGCAGGAATCATTCGATCGGGGGCAACATCACTGCGGACTGAGAGACTCACAACAGCTTCAATGAGCTCTTGTGCTTTGCTGCCGGGTTGGGTGATTTTAGATGTTGCAGGTGCAATTGCCTTAGGTAGTTTTGTTAGTATATATTTCCAGTTTATTATGGAATGCACCCACCAGGTACAAAGGCCCAAGAGCGGACAGAAATATGCCGGAAGGGTTGTTCCTGATTTCCAAATCCATCAGTTTCTTGATTCGGTCATCCAGGGATGCATGGATACTCACACGCCGTCGAGCATGGTCCAGTGTAGGTATAGAGTCAATCTCTGCTCAGTAGATGGTTTCATACAACCGAAAAAGATGGCAGTTACTTATAAGTATTATGATATACGGATGGAAAATCCCCCGCCGGATAGATTTTCAGCCCCGAGCCCCGAGGTATTCAACGACGATGATCCCTGTGATTTTCCGAGTCCGAATTGTATACAAGTTACCAAGGTTATCTCGGTTAACTACTATAATTACTGGGGGGAAAAGGACACTTTGATTCCAGTGCAGGATATGATTGATCTTGCAGATTGAGCTCTGAGGTCAGAACTCTGGTTATTTCCCGATGACCACTGTGCCATGCAGCATATTGGCGAATTGGCAGGAGCTGCTCAGAGTCAGAGACTCAGAGTGGCTGGTCAATCTCTCCAAACTAAAATGCCTTTCTCATATAACCCAGTTATAATCCCCACGTTATACTCCGTATCTCTCAGTGCAGTTGAACTAGACCCAAACTCCGTAGCACTTGTATACAGGGTTCTCAGTCCACCCTCCCACGTCCACTCACTCACCCAGCTCGGAGCACTCCCTCTGTGACATTTCTGGAAGTCCATGGAATGGTCCTCTAAGCAATGGCGACGATCATCCACCAGCTTTTCAAGCGAAGGGGGATGGGGATGGCCGCTGATGAGTATTGCCCCCTTCTGATCACAAGACAAATTATCCGGCAAAAACGGTGTCCGAATCTCAGTCGCTAGCTTAAGGCTTCCATCATGTTGAACATCGTACAGTCGTAATTGAGAGGAACTAGATGCTGCCACTGCCAACACCGAATCGTTCAGTAACGTAAGCCCATTTGCAAATGGGACGCTGGCAACAGTGCGAAGCGTAGCGGATGCCTCGTTATGCATGTCCACGTGGACTATGTCCCCCAACGGAAGGCCGGCGTAGGTTTCCAGCTTTGAAAGTAGGGGGCTATTTCTCGCTTGAAAATGATGGTCGTTTGTGAAGTAAAACTCATGCTGATTCAACGCAAGAATTGCATTGGGTGACTTGATAAGCGGGCTCGTGATTGTCCTGATATGCCTAGCCACGGGCGGATGCGACGAGATGTCCAGTGTGAATATCTCAATCCGTGGGCCCTCGATGTCATGATTGGCGACTAGCAGCGTGGAGCTAGCCACATGGTACTCTATTCCAAGAGGGTGGAATTGTGATGGATTGCGGTAGTCTGCGAGCTGAATGCGAGAAACACTTTGGTGCTTTGAATTGCCGTACGAGTACAGGTAAAGCTCCCCGGGGGGCACCGCAGAAGGTGTCCTGACAAATGATCCCATGACGGTGTTCCGTGAATCTCTCCCCGGATCGCAGCTTAGTATCGCAGCCCCCTTGCCTTGGACAATAACGGCATCCTCACAGTTTTTCACTTCGTCTCGGAACCGGATGTCATAATCGGCGAATGCATTGAATTCAACAAGCTTATGAGGCGCGTTTGCCACAAGGACAGAAAGCGTTCGAAAACGACCAGATACATATGTATATAAAGGTGACAAAAGAAGCAGCACCTTCGTTTCAGCCTTGTTAGCATGGTCTTGACTAATATAATTCCCAGAGGGGCTATTTCAATACCGTTGCAGCTTTGAAAAGAAACGAGGAAGACGCCCACATAATCCAAGTCACGTAAAGTATCTGAGAGATAGATGTATTCCAGGGAGGTATGTTGGTGATTCCTTGAAAACAGAGACAAGTGGGGGAAATGCTATTGCTGACCGCTTTAGGCGGTCGTATTTAACTAGTCTTATGCATCCTCTAATCCAACAATAAGCCATAAAAGCCAGTCACATGGTCGTATTAAACATGCCAAATCTATAAATCCATTGCAATAATTGCACTGCAGGTGTGAAGCCTCGCAGTCTCTATTCCCAGGTTGTACTACTATAACATTATTCCCTGTCTTTTTTAAACACTATTTCTTGTCTCCTCCACAGTCCATAGTTCTTTCTTGCCCTTGCCCTAACTTCGAATGTATATTCTTTCTTCGCGCTATCCATCCCACCAACATAGGCTACAGTCTCACACGGGCAATTCCAGAGTAAGGAAGGATGTTCTAAATTCTAAACAAAAGGCAACATAATACTACTAGGCGGACAGATGGGGCAGAAAATGTAGCCTGACAAGGATGCCAGCCTTAGTTTAGTATGTAGCCAAGGGGTGGTTGGGCAAGGAAGACGATGGCGAGTCAAGATGCAGGATAAGCGCTGATGTCCGTCACGTTGGGCTTATTTCATTTTGTTGGCAGTTGTCTATTTTTTCTATCTGTATTATCACTTTACTTTTGCAAAACAATTACAATCTTATTCTTGAATATGCTTTCTCACCAGGCTGGTGCAGATATTCTGCCGGGTACGGAAGTGATGCGGGATAGTGGTACGGGGAATGCTACTCGGGGCACTGTGTAAGTAGCTGTGGATGATAAATCGTATATGTTGATCAAATGCTCATTCAATTCAAATCTACAGCCTCGTTCCCCGCCCTTCAAAAGATCCTCAAGATCCCTTGAACTGGTCTAGATCCTGGAAATGTGTGAATACATCGGCACTTCGAACCTTCCAATATATAAATAAACAGCCAAGCTAACATCACTAGATCTAGTAATCCTAACCCAATTCCTCTTCCTCTTCGTCGCTGTCCAATCGTCCTTATCAATGGGCCCAATGTTCCCTCTTTTCGCCGCCGAATTCCATCTCACCTCAACCGAGCAGAACCTCATAACCGGCGTCTGCGTGCTGGCCCTCGGATTCGCCAATTTCCTCATCGTCCCGTGCTCCAACATCTTCGGGCGACGGGTTACCTCGCTCGTTCTGTGTCTGTTGGGCGTGGGGTCTTGTGTTTGGCAGGCTGTGGTGGAGTCGTATCCTAGTCTGTTGGCTGCGAGGGCGGTTAATGGGATTGCTACCGCTACGAGTGAGACGCTTTTGGTGCAGGTGGTGGCGGATTTGTTTTTTGTGGATGAGCATGGGTTGTGGATGGGGGTTTATTTGTAAGTGAGGACTATTTGATCGTACCGTGCTGGGCTGATTGGGGTTTTTTTGACAGTATGGGATACTTTCTGGGTTTGTTCATCGGGCCTATTATATCAGGGAGCATTTCACAGCGGTATGGATGGCGGAGCTTCTTCTGGCTCTCGACGGCAATGACGGGATTCAACTTTATCAGTTTGCTTCTCTGCTTCCCCGAGACTAAATTTCCGCGTCGCGATCCATCGCCGAAGCTTAGGGTATCATTACTCCCTGAGATGGAGGGAAACCCTGACAAGGATCCCAGTAAACGCAGCCTGGACCAGGTTGAGCCGGTGGAAGGTACAATGACGGAAATTGTTGGCAATGGACGTCCCTCAAAAGCACAGTTCAAGCTATGGCAGACACCTGATAGCAGCTGGAAAAGCTTTCTTTTCCACGACATCTTAGCTTCCGTTCGCTTGTTTCTATATCCGATTATTTTCTGGGCAGGGCTGAATGTCGCTGGACCAGCGAACCTTCTTCTCTACTGGAACCTCACCGAGTCTGCACTGCTAGGCTCACCACCATACAACTTCAGCGTGTCAGCCGTGGGCTACTCCAACTTCGCTTTCGTTGTAGGAGGCATTCTGGGACTCGCAAGCGCAGGTCCCCTCTCCGACTGGACTGCTGCAAAATCCACAGCCCGCAACAACGGCATCCGCGAGGCAGAGATGAGACTCCCAGCTCTCCTCCCCTACCTCGCCACATCGGTAGTCGGTATCCTCATTGGGGTTATCGGTTTCGACAGCCACTGGGACTGGCCAGTCGTTCTTGTAGTGGGGTATGGATTCTCCGGGCTCTGTGTCACGGCTGTTCCAACCATCGCTGTTGCTTATGCGGTGGATTGCTATAAGCCCATATCCGGGGAGATCATGGTCGTGGCGACTGTTATTAAGAACTCGTGTGGTTTTGCTATGAGTTATTGGGTTTCGCCTTTAGCTGACAGAAGGGGTTGGTTGGTGCCTTCTATGGTGGAGTTTGCGTTGACGATTGGGCCCATGGTGTTGGGGATTCCGTTGTACTATTTTGGGAAAAAACTGCGTCAGTTAACTCGGACGTCAAGTGTGCATTTGTATTAATTTACTTTAATTGGGATAGTATAGATTATCGTTGAAATTGCAGTGCCTCAGGGTTTGTCTTTGGTGCCTTGAATGCCGTTTATTCCATACCGTTGACAGTATCATCAGATGGACTTCATTGTGACTTGAAAGCCGGATCAGTGCTGAGACCAGCACGGAAGAGTGACATCTCAAAAGACGTAGAGATCTAGTTCATTGTATTGTAACCCTTGTCACGCTCCTGTATAACAAGTTTCTCAGTCATGGATGTGGTTGGGTCGCATCAAGTAGGACAGTTTGTAATGTCTGGAAACGGTTAGGGTTAGATACCCATACAGTCCAGATCCTTTTAATAGTCATGACATGCAGCTCTCATACCTGATCCCTTATGATAGTTTGGGTAGCATCAGCTAAACTGTAAAACGACGTTCCAAACAAATTTCATCCGTTGGAGGCACATGCGTCTCTGTATTGGTGATTTTATACGGCGATGGAATCCGGTCGGCTGAGTAGGCCTGTACGCCAACTAAAAATAATTAGCAATGATCAGCAAAACAGATAAAAAAGGAACACGGATGCAGCTTACATAAAGACCAATAAAGGTACTTGATAATAACAGGTGCCCAGATCGACATGGCAATTACCTGGCCAAGGTTCCAGTCCGTGAGATCAAGAAAAAGCGGTCGAAATAGCATCCCGGAGGAAAAGCTAATGATTGTGAGTAACATTAATTCGACGCAGATTTTCAAGGTGAGCTTAATCCAACTAGAAGTAGGATACAGCCCACTTATGCAGTAATAGACAGCGAGCCGCCACTCGTCATCACTGTCCCGGAGATTCAGTCTTGCCCATGGACCAAATTGAAGCAGTTCAAGTAACGCATGACAGAATAAAGAGCAGAATAAAGGAATGGATATGACAAAGCCTCCCCTTATCCAAGGATTTTCACTATCGTTATAATCCCAGTTTCCACACCAGATCAGAGGAGGCGGATGGTGGCCACATTCATACAAGTCACCATTGCCTTGGGGCAAAGAGAGGTCGGTTGGTTTCACTTTCCAATGATCGCTCATATGAAATGTGACCATAGAAAGGATCACGGTAAGAGTAGAGCAGAATAGGATATACCAGGACTTCATGTCAGCTTTATGCACCAACCAGAGGCCAAAAGTAATGAAAACAATGGCCTCAAGAGAGATGGACCTAGTCATTGTTTTATTGATGATAAGCTGGTGTATGCTCACAGCTCCATATAATTCAGGCCTTCTTAACATCACGTAAAGAGACGCGATCTGGATGGAGATCATAAGAAAAGATTGGGCTTCTTGGAACTCAATTAAAACAAATCGGATGACAGGGCGATGTTCCGCGGCTTTCTGAATCAGATACATGCCCAATTGGCTTTCCCAATTTTTCCTTTCTATTCGACTTATTGTCTCAAGGAATCGTAAGGCCAGCCAAATATATCCAAGAATTGTAAGCTGCAACATGAAAGATATAACTATCTGCCAGTTCAATCGATTTAGTTCCAAGGAGCACGACGTGTCAGGGGAAATAAAAAACCCCTTGCAGTTTGCAGTAAAAGAAAGGGAAAAGAAAGCGAAGAAAGAGTGGAGATGGCATGTCCAACATCTCGAGGTTTGTGAGCCGCAAGGAAACTTTAACATACCCCAGGTCCAGCGATGTCCGTATTGGCATTCTTATTAATGTCACTGCATTCTGCTGCATGAAATGACAAACTTGATTTTAATCCAATGTCGTAGGGATCCCATGAGATTGGGCCATGGCCACACCCTCCAAGGTCTGAACTGGGAGAGTCACAATAACTCGATATACATCTTTGGATCACGTCACAAAAGGTGTTGTTTGTAGGGAGCGAGGTGTATGCCGTAGTAGTCATATTGGCACCAGCCCATGAATAAAAACATCGCGCAAATGTTTCATAGTCTCGGAAGGCATATGAAGGATCGAGACACGCTTCTTCGCCCATGGTGTTTCTTCATGACTACTCCGGAGTAGCGTGGAGTGAACTGCAAAGGACCCCGCGGGGGCTTGGTGGTAGTTAAACCCCCCGAGGCCATGGCTGTGAGGCTGTGAAGCTGCAAGGCTGCGTTTTCTTCTCCAGCTACTCCGTAGTAACTGTCGATCTGACATGGTCTGGGGAAGAGAAAAAGCAATCAACGTCGACATAGCCACGAGAATACGAGGCTAGAATGGACAAGAGTTGGGTTTTGATGGAGGCTATGCAAAGTGATGGACCCTCAGTTGATGTTGGAAAATAGACATGATCCTCAATGCAAACATAAACCAGAAGACATGGTTTTATAACACTTTGATCCCAATGGACTGAATGGGGACCAACTGGTCTGGGTATGGGTGTATTGAAGATAGGCTAGAGAGTGAACTACGGACACGAGCGAATATGGATTCAGTTGAAGATGTGATTTCCTGATTGGGTGGAATCACATGGTGCTACGATCACGCTACGCTTCCAAAGAGGAGAGAGGATATACTACGGAGTACAGCTACACAGAGAGAAGAAAATTATGTGGAATAGTGTGATTATGATTAGATATTAAGTTGTATAGATAATATACATAAGAGACTTTTGGTTTGCATCCAAGATCACATTTACAGATCTTTGGAAACATTGTCATCGCCAGTGCTCATCTCGACCTTATTTCAAGATCAGACACCTTCTTCCAGATATGGCGTCTCCATCAAGGAGAGCTGGATAGTACCAGCGAGAGGATAACGGCCGTGGCGACGGCTAGTGACCACCAAGCATTGCTCGTGTGAGGTCGAGGTTGTGTGAATACGCAGCGGGTGAAGAGATTTCGTTTCGACTAACTATATTGGTCGAAAGTGGAGTGTAATCTCCCAAGAACCGGATCCCGGCTGCGACCTCGTCGGGAAGTAAACCGTTGAAAAGTTGTTTCGAACGTTTTTGTGTTTCCGTAGTGGAGATACGGTAGACTCTGCAAAGCGAGTCATTGGCCTTGGCCAGTGTTTCAATGGCATGCAAATCCTGTAAAGTGCCTTGCACCCAGAATGATTCAAGTCATGGATCTTCTCCGCGACTCTGCACTCCGCACGTGAAATCGTTGGTGCCGTCCGCGGGGCTGGAAGTAACAGTTTGTTGTCACTTTGGACATCATCTTCTGTTCTTCTCCAGACACCCTGACCTGCTTCCAGGTACAATGGGATTGGCGCGACGGCTCGATCCGACTCTGTTCTGTGGTTTGGTAGGTTGCTTCCGATTCAATGTCCTGGCGTTCCGCGGTTGACTGCAGCTCCAAGCACTGCATGGCGAGCTGCTTGACGCCATCGGTCAGGCTCCAGGCACGATACTCAATCTCAGGCCAGAAGTCATCACCCCAGAAAGCATCCTCGCGCACGGCGTTTTCCAACGCCTCGAGCCAGAAATCAAAAGAAGGCAGCCGTCTCTTGCCGTTGGGTACGTCGTGACCTTGCAGGTGGTCCGAAAGGAGACAAGCGACCGCAATGAATCGGATGGTAGGTTCCGAGTGCATGACGTGAAGAACGATGCAAGCCGGGCAACGCTCAGTCAGATACCAGTCGTGCTCCTCGCTCAAAATGCAGTGCAGCCACGCATACGCACTCCGGGCGTCACCCCGAAAAGCACGCTCTGGCTCAGCCGCACGCTGGCTAGGCAAGACACTCGTCGCGATGCGCGAGGCCTGGGTATGAAGGAGGAACAACGGGAGCAGCAAGGTGTGGATGATATCGCGATGGAGACGGAAGGACTCCTGGTCCTCGTGGGAGCAGGAATGGCGATGAAACGAGCAGAAGCTAGCAGGTAATGTTAGTATTTCTTTGATTGTCTTCGACGGCGGTTGTCCATGCTTACCTTGGCGCATTCATTCCCAATTCCTGACGTCGCAAGTGATCCCTCACGGCGGTAAATGCATTGTTGCGCGTCAGATCATCCAGATGCTTGCTGGAGATCCGGAAAGGCGAGATGGTATTTCCCGACATATTGTCGACGCCCTTCAATTGTTGTAGCGAGAAATTGAGTTTATAGCGATTTAGTTTTATAACGAACGACAGGTTGCAATGGCGAATTGTGGTGACGTCGAGGACTACCCGATCTAGGGTTGGTCGAAAACGGAATCACAGGCGGGGAGATTTGGTTTTGCCGTTGAATACGGGGAGAACCACGGCTGGCATGGTCCAGAGAGCAACGACAGACAGCAACACGACCGCGGCGACGACACAAACGAGGGTCCGTATAGGATGGTGATCCGTATAGCAGCTCTGAGGTCTAACGGCCGGCGGCCGTGGGGGAAATGCGAAGTATTTAAAGCAGCAGGAAAAGAAGGGCCGAAAGCGGGCGTCATGTGAGGCACGTCATCCACGCAAGCCGCGCCGATCATTACACGGGCGGCGTTTCAGTCGAA
>WURS02006399.1:0-12568 GCA_011762765.2 Rhinocypha anisoptera
ATGAAGATGATGAGATGGCCCCCGTGAGCCCATGATCATTTATCAAAGAATATTTTAGCATTATTTAAAAAAATACTTGGATTTATCGCGGGGCGGCGATATGATGGATTGACGGAGAAATCGCCTGAGAAGGAAGAAGGTTGAGTACGTAGGTATTAAATATTCTGACGGAATGGTTGAAGGAAATTGAAATTTATGGGGTCGAACAAGGAAAAATGTAGAAAAAAATAACAAGGCAAGGCACGATTTGAAGAGGAAAGAGAAGATTAAGACAGAATTATTGATGCGAATGTGAAAATGATAAATATAAGAATTCGTTGAAAGTGGGCCGTTCAGGAAAGCGTTGACGCAAGGAATGAGTGAGATTGATGGAAAAGGACTCCAGCTCTGTGAGAATATTTCCACATTCATGAGTATTTTAATTTTAGAAAAGTCTTTTTATTCCATTAAACATCTTTTCCACCTTATGCTACTTTATGCGTATATACTCTTCTGTAGCCTAGGGCCATTTGAGTCACGTAATCTGGGTTATTCTTGAAAAAATACGGTTGGAAAAGTTCATATTTAGGTTAATTTTTGTCGCTGTATTTAAGAAAATGCGAAATTGGATAACGACTTGAACCTGTAACTTTGTTCAGTATCTCAACGCTCTATGTCAAGATAAAAATTATGAAATATATATATTTATAAACTTGTTTTTCTGGTGGAAAGTGGAAATTTATTTTTAAATTACCCTCTTTGCAATTTGATCTCTTCGATGATAACGACGAACACGCGACTCGAATTTCCGGAAGAGTAGCGTGGTTTGTTTTGGCATTGTTTCATTCCAACCTTCATCAAAAAAGCAGAAATTCTTAAAGGTAATTAGAAAACGCTAATTATTTATGCGTCATAAAATTTTGGAATCTATAATTTACGTCTAAATTTACGTAATAATTTATGACTAAAAGGACTTTTTAAGGATTGATTTAGAAAAAATCTTAAATCCTTTGAAATTCTTTGTTTCAGGTGTAACTTAATGGAATTTATTCATTATGAATTGTTAAAAACACTAGGTTATTCCACAGAATTTCTTTCTCGCACTCGATCCTGGTTTAATAAACAAAGCGTCATCATCAGGTGGCGATTTAATTACTTTTATCTGATGATGACTCTTTGGTGAAACCGTGGTCATGATGGATTAAATAATTCTTGTGGAAAAAGCTAATATTTCATAATTTTAACTCTTTAAAATCATTTCCATTTTTTAAATATCCATTTATCAATTTATTTATCTGCAGACGTAACGCGGAATCAGAATTTGATATCAATATTCCGGAATTGAAACCCTCATAAGAAAGAAATGGTAACCTACGCTAGGGTGCAAGGTGTAAAGACATCCGTCTTGAATGTATTTTTCGATACACATTTGTCAACGCCGCAGCCTCCGAAAAGTAATCATCCCATAGTATAATAAATTCTCCAAAATTGTCAGTTTGGTGTTTTCTTTAAGTAATAATCATTCTAAATTCAATGAAATATATAATCTTTTTATCCTGATATAATACGAGATAAACTACGTGTTTAATTCGCCAGTCTTCACAAAACATATAGCCGTTCAGACACAGCAGTGGTCGATTACTATAGAATTCACCCTGTAAAAGCATTTAACTAGTGCTTTTATGCATATGACTATTTATGAGACTCAAAATGGCAATTAACAAACTGGTTTCCAGACACTAATATATTTTCTACACTGTCTAAAATATTGATCCTTGAGTAGTTATGTTGAGTTCAGTAGTTTCGAGGCTTAAAGCAATTGAAGTGCGGATTCACTCCGGAAACTCAATAGCAACCAATTAAGATTCTTTGATTCTTCTTTGATTCTAAGCCCAAATTGAATGTTGATTTACGTTTTTATAAAGAAGGGTCCAGATTTAATTGGTATGAGCCATCATCTTGCTATAGGAAAGTCCTTAACTAGTAGCATCCTTTGGGATCCTTCGACCAAACCTTTTTTGTCGGGAGTACCATGTGGGGTAGCACGCTCGCCGGCCAACCTTAAGGTCAGAGGCACGGTTTCCGCCTCGGGTATGTAGAGTGATCTTCCAATTGACATTTCTTTCTTCTGGCTTCCTGTTAAGTGACAAAAACCATTGCTTCGTAGGTTAAGAGAACGATGGAATTTTATTTGACAGTAAATACTTATAAATATATTTTATATTTATTCATCATCATCAGTACTTCAATCCAAAGATTGGTTGACTGTAGTCCTCATATGTGAATGCAGGGCTGCATTTTCTATGGAAATATTTCCTTCATCGCTTCGCTGTCGCTTCAAGTCTCTCTTAAATTTTTTCCGCTAAAACTATTTAGCTTCTTTTTTTGGAAAATTAGAAACTTTTGATAAAACTTAACAGTTGAAAAATGGGAACAATATCGCTCACTTGGAGCTCCGGTGGGCCTATGGTGACAGAACCCTCAAAATTATTTCAGTTTTATATTTATTTATTTTATTATTTTATTTATTTTCCAATCGCATACATACAGCACTAAGAGGCCAATTTACAGCGGACACCATAAAATTAAAAAACATAACAATGACGAAACACACTCATCCATTCCCTAGGTGGAGTTAGAAAAATCCACCTGGTCGGGACTAGAAACCACGACCTCCGGGTTGGCAGACGAGACGCGCGATCTTTTTTTTTCTCGAGACGCTGTCACTTGGTCGACAAGCCAACCTTCGACTTTAATGCCTCCTCGGGTTAGTTTCTTGAGCGGTTCGACATCGTGGGCATAAAGGAAGGAGTAAATAGGTTAGCCCATCGTCGAGATTGTCAGAGTGTCATGAGTATTGGAACGGCGGGAAGTTTCAGGCTTATGTAGCTGCTACGTGGAGATGGGCATTCATTTAAAAATACACCTGAAAATCAAGAACTGGGTGGAAGGGAAGTAGGAGTCATAGAAAAGAGGAGAATGGACTGTGAGTGTGAGTGGTGGGCGGAGCTCCTGGGGAAGGTGTCCCTGGAGACGAAGACGGCGGCGGCGGGATGTGAATGACGTCGGAGACAAGTTGCGAGCATGATTGCGAACAGGGAGGGAAGGCATCCATTGAGACGGAGCCCCTTGTTTTCTTTCGCTCTGTGGTGTTGCGGACATTAAACCCCCTTAACTTGGGAGCCCGTTTGTCCGTGAGAAAAGGTGTGTGTGTGTGTGTGGCGAAGGACCGCTTAACGGTTGAGGCGGCCGAGGAGTAAGTGTGGGTTGGTCGGACGTGGGCACCTCGGAATGAATGTGAGTGGTTGAGAATCCCGAGGTAACTGCGTTTAAGTGTGCTGAGGAGGGAGAGAGGGGGGGCTGGGGATGGCGCGGCGGGGTTTGCAACGCCATCTCCCCAACGATCTCCGCTTGCCTTTGGGTACGCGGCGCCTCTCTCCATATCGGGTTGGCTTCCGTTTCGTTTTAGATTTCTCTCGGAAATTTTAGTAGATGAGGGACAAAAAGGGCGCCTCAAGTTCTTTTAAGCGTTTAAGCACCGAGGCGCATGTTTGGAACGTCACCGTAAGTGCTCTTTGAGTGGTGGTAGCACTTTCTTTAAATGCGTCGGGAGATTTAGACTGAGATTAGCGTGGTGAGTAACCATGTTTGCTATTTGTTCTTCCCTCATCACCTTCTTTCGTTTCTCATTTTTACGACGAAAATAACGAGTATATAGTATCGGCGACCATACCATAATTTGACCAAAATATTTTGTTATCACATTGGATCGATTTCAGTCTACTTTTTTGAACATGTGCTGAAATGATATAACTTTCTTCACACTTGCGCATTAAATTGATTAGGGAAAATCCTATTAGGAATTAATATTCATAGTTTTACGTAGCCAATAATATTCATCGTATTAATCACTGTGTATGTTCTACTTTTCATTATGTGTAAGCAGTTAAATCCTAGTTTACTTAATTACATTTGGTTCACAAACCATGTAAGGAGCAAGTTATGAGAAAATAATAGAAAATATAGCGCCTAAAGATTAGTTCGATCCACCAAAGAAAGCCAGCGTCTTTAAACTTAAATTTTCTTTATCCAAGATCATTTATCAGAGAATGTGCTGGAAGCGTACCGTGACACGTTAGAACTTAATTTATGTTGAATTAATCACAGTAACTCGGAAATAATATTGAATTATTAGATTGGAACAGTCATCCCCAGAGAGAGGCTGTCGTTTCGAGGTAATGTAATCACATCTGAGTCTGATAATAGGGATTATACATATTTAGACTACCATGTAGAGGAATATATAGACATAAAAAACCCGATATAAAGTCATTGAGTGCGAGTAAATTACTTTTTCCGCGATTACCTTTGCATCAGCACATTTAGCGTACTCTTTTAACGGGGGTTGGGCTTGTTCCGGGAGGAGGAGCCGACAGACGGAAGAGGATTTACCAGAGAGGAATTAATCTCACGGCTAACAAATGCTCCAAGACGGCCATTTATCTCAACGAAATTGCCTAATCACCTTTTTACTTCATCCCTCCAACAAATGCGGTAAGAGCCCTCGCCTCACTTCCACCTCCACGGGTTGGACCGGCCCGGCTCTAACTCAACATCAATTCTTTCCCATTAATCAGGTAGCTCGCCGGGACCCTTCTTCATAGTCCTTCTTCTTGTAATACCCTCTTCCTCTCCTTCCGCATTTCAGCCTTTGTTTACGTGTGGAATTTATTCTCCCGCTTGTTTATTGTCTCCTTATCGGGGACAGGAGTTAAAACTAATGTAAGGGGATAAGAAGCATAAGTTTCTTTAATAGAGACATCGTGTTAATTTATTTCAATTTTCCCGTTGCGATATTGACTTGACCGTTTTCAATATCTAACATCGTGGCGAATCAATTCGCAATAATTATTAAGTTAGTTCTCGACCACCTTTCGAATTTGTCTATTATTGTTTCTTTTTAATTAAACAGATTGCCTTCTGCCACACTCATTAGGAAAATTTATGAAACGCCTTTTTGCTGTCTCTTTTCAAATAACACTTTTGGGAAATACATCTCCTACTAGAAGATACTCCTATTTTTTATTTTATTTTTATATCAAAATATTTTTCGCCACGACCAAATGAATTTATTAACTCTTAGAATATTTTGTGGATAATTTGGTTGCTCAATGGTGCCAGACACTGGATTACTGGAGACAGGAATGGAGTTGAAATACGGGTGATTCCTTCGTCAAAGAGCTAAAGCTATATATGTAGATAGCAGAACTTCCTGGAAACAGCCGACTACACACGGAAAGAAACTGGCCTTTACACTGACCAGTTCATACATAAATTTCTAGTGCTGTACGTGTTCCCAGTGTGTTATATTTACTCTATCCCATAGAAAAACATTCAAAATGATTGGCTCTGTTGGCAAAAACTCGTTTTCCAAACTGATCAGGTAACATAAGTATTCCAAAAATTATACTCTGCTTTCATTATATATTATATACTTTCGCGCATGACTTTTCCTGGTTCAATTTAACTAACGCTTTTGACTCATGAATGCTTTAATTTGTAATAAGTAGCTAATTTTTAAGTCAATTCCAATTTTGTTTCCAAGAAATATAGTCTGTTGAGCTATCACCATTTTGCAATTTCTAAGTAAAGTGGATTTTTGGTTGGTAAAACGTATCGTATAATGATATAATTACACCACATTGGTACTGTTATATGCATGACAAAATAAAGTTTACAGTAATCTGTTCTAATTAACTCTTACTTTGTCATAAAATGTTGTATATATCGCATCTAAGGATTCATGTTAAGTTATCCTTGTTACTATCATCAAACATGTATTCATCATCGTCATTATCATTGGATTTCATTTAGAATATTTGTTTGTTGGTCCAAGCAATTATCTCTCTCTCTTAAATCTCTTCGCACTCTCAAGGTTTCATACTATTTTCTATATTATTCCTCTCATTTGCTATTCTCGGAATGTCTACAGTCCTTCCCTTTTATGATCCCTCCTTAATGCATATTTTCTGTTATATGTGATATAAAGCATGCCAACTGTCATATATCAATACGTGTCCTATTAGTTTTCCTTTGACAGAAAATGTAGTGCCATCATAAGCTTACATAATTTATTAAAAGAAAAATATATCAGCCATCTCTTTTTCCAAACTTCTTTAGACCATAAACAAAATATTCGAAACAGTATTAAGCAGGTTTAGAGCGATTAATTATACATTTCTTTTGGTTATCTCATGCGGTGTTCGTGTCGGGTATAAGAGCCTCTTTAGGTTGATTCTCAATAGTCTTACCTTAACCAAAGACTTTTTTATGCCTTAATCCTTTCCCAGAAAATTCTGCTCCAATGAATCAAGCTAGAAAAAACAACGATCAAAACCTTGAGTCATCTTAATCATACTAAAACATGTCTTAAGTTGGAACTTCACTGATGAAAGGAGACTCCTCAACAGATATATTTTTCCGTATCTGAATTCGGTAATTTATTTGAGTTTAGTTTCCCATAAGTAATATAGAAGGTCTTTCCAAGACTACCTGGTTTGTTTTTTCATCACCTTCAAAGATTTTCAAAGTTTTTGTATGCACTGCATTGCCAATTAATCCTTTCCTATTTGCAATTCATTTTTTTATCACGTGTGTCGCGGCAATTTACTCGGTCTTCATCATATGGACCGTAATTCATTAAAAAGGATTATACTTACATAAAGTGCGACACTCCTTTGATGGATTATCACTCTTAAGGAATCACTTTGTTTACATTATCAACTGGTTGACGCAAGAATTTCTAAATTTCCGCGATTAACCATGTTTCGATTAATTATATTTCTGTTCCAGAAAATGACTCTCCGTAATTAATAATTGTCATTATTAGTAAGAAAATGAATGTATAAATCAAAATACTTGCCGAGTTTTAAAGTTTTATTTGACTGCTTTTGTCAGTAAAAATGAGAAACTCTACCAAACATTTCATTCCATTCATTAATTGATCCGAAGCCCTTGGCTTTCTTGAAATATATCTTTCGCGTTATAGAATCATAGTAATTTTCACAATTTTATGAAATTTCGAAGAACGGTCATTTTCTTTGATTTATTTCATATTATATTCATATTAAATATTATATACAAGATTTTTTCATTTTGATCATACGTAAGTAAACCTGTAAATAAGAGATGAAATTCACCGAATAAAAGACATTGGGTGACGTCATATTGGTTTCCTCCCAACTGGGTTCCCCCATTTCTGTGCTGTGTGTTCGTTGTATCCTCGATAAGCACACTGCACTAATAGTAACTTTTCTTGGGTCTATACCCATTGCTCTTAAGTCTAGAATAACGACGTACGTAAGGGGTTTTAAGTGTCAGCGTTTCATTTTATGTATTTCCTCGAAACTCCCTTCATAATCTCCTTCCAAAGGGCCTCGTCAATGCGCATTGTGAATTTGGTTCTAGTGGCGACAAAAAAGATGTGGGACGAACTTAGCAAGTACTCCCCCAAAAAATCTGTAGTCACTTTTTTCACTCCGTTATAATGATTTATTTCCGGACGTTCCAAAAATATGTGCTCGTTTTTTTATTCCTATCCTGTTTTTATTAATTATATTTTCATTTCAAGACGCCATTACCGTGAAAAGAGGACCGCTTTTACAGACGGCAGAAACCATTTTTTTCTAACAACTAAATGTTCAACCTTAATTTATTTCTTGCCCATTTTTCCAATTTCATGTTTCGTAAAACGCATGACCTCTTCAACATTGTGAAAACAAGAAATCTATCCTTGGCCTAATTTTTTACTTCTCGGCGGATTTCTTTGGAAATTTTTTCGAAACATTTACTTGAGGTATTCTTGACACTTCTAATTTATTTCATAATTTCTAATGCTCAATGCATGTAGATAAGCATAATATTTGGTTCAAATTGAGTCGGCTGTGGAAAATGTTGAATATAAATATTATAATAGATAATAATTAATAATTCCTCCGTAGTATCTCTCAAAATTAACGAATATGGGAAACAAAAATTATTTTTCTCGTCTTAATCGTAAGCCATTTATTTTTTTAACACTGATGCATACCGTTATTAAATTTTGTTCCTCGGATAATATAAAAACGAATCTGCTTCTAAATAACTTTAACTGACATTTTTTGCAATCTTTCGTATATGTTTCACCTATAACAAATATTTATTAAGAAATAATATTACTACTTAGACTGTGTTGATTTGACTGGTTTAAATATTACATTAAAAGTGATTCTAAAATACTTTTTTTTACATTCAAATGAAATATTGCGGCAATATATCACTCAAGTAGAGATACTTATAAATATTTCATGGATCTTAAGGGTCATAGCGTCACGGTAAACTAAACATTAACTTTTTCCTCTTTGTCCACCATAAAAAATATTTATTAGTCTCCTATGAGTATTTGCAGCATTGATGAAATAATAAAAATAATAATTAAAAATATATAAATGTAACAACCGTTATGAGATAGGGAGAAAAACTTATGTTTCTTTTATTTTTAGATCTTTAGTTTATACAAACTAAGTTCCCCCTCTCAATAAGGTTACGTGTTAAACCCTTGGAGGAAGTATAACACGGCGTTATGCATCCATGGATAAATTCTCTATATCAGACCTTTTTAATCACCTGAATATTTTTTGAATTTTAAGTTTATCATAAATCCTTCTTAATTCCTGACCCCGAAAACTTTACAAATTTTTGAGAGGGTCGCATCATATTTGCCAGAATAGTTTGTAATTGCTCTTGGTTTTCTCTGCTAGGGAAATAGTCCTGCATTTTCTTAAGCTTAGAAGGTAAGTCGAAGAAAGGGGATATGAGTACCGGTGCTGTTTAAGATCTCTCCTCTTTGACGAAAGTAAATAAATCAATATTTTTAATGATGGACGCCTGACGCAGGTACGCGGTTGGTTTAAGTGTAACTCGTTGAGAGTAGCTCCGAGGAATGAAAACGTCTGAAGGGCCTACTTAATATTTGCACTTGCTAGAATCGGAACTCCATGAGAGATGTTTGGAATTTTCTAATTGCATTTGAAAAACCACAAGTACACTTTATATGTCATAAGAACAAATAATGAATGCGAGAGCGCTGTGTCCCAGTTATAAATATTTCTATTTTTTGCATTAGCACCGGTTACTTCGGAGAGATTTTTTCTAGATGATTTAATATTTTTATATTATATGTGATGATGTGGTATTAGACTTTTATGAAATAATTCCAGAAATATATTGTTAATGCTTTGAACGTCGGCATTTTATGAGTTTTCTTCTGAAATATTAAATTTCCCTACAATGTAAATTATTCAGTCTTTAATGGTTTCTACTATTGTTAGGTGTAAAGAACGAAGGACGACTTATTCATAAAAGCACCATCAACTACAAAAATCTGTAATTAAGCATTCGAGGTACTGCTTCATGTCTATTGTAAATATTTAATTAAATAGCAATAAAAAACAGCTAAAGAACGAAAAACAGTCGTAAAATGCGATTGTCTATCATTGCTATAGATAAAAGGTTCAGAAATACAAGGCACTTTAAGGTAACTGAGCATGGAGAGGTATTGTCTTGGCATTAAACTTTAAATATGTATCCACAACCGTGGAATTATATATTTATCTGTCTTTAGTCATTAATTGTGCTTCCTACTCCGAAATAGGTGCAGAAATTGCTTACGTTGTATTGATAGCCTTGGCGTTTACTTATTAAATAAATATTTTATATTGATTGACTCGAATTTATGCTTAGGCTTAGTTTCAGCCACATAAATTTAAATAATTTTAGTAGCAGTTTTTAGAACCTTTGGATTGTTTTGCCCTAGAGAAAAGGAAAGATACAAAGGCATTTAATATATGATTATAAAATTCATTCTTCATATAAACCGGAGTTTACTGTAATATGAAAAATTGGATATGCATTTTAGCTTATTTGAAAAGCATTTAAATCTTCGAATCAAAATAGTTTTTCTGTCCTAAGGTAACAATGAGTTTCTTCACCGTTAGACCACACGGTACACCAAAGTGTTGCTTTAATAAATGTTACCATATATTTATTCAGTTACTAACACCCTTTTTACTACTCAAACATTTATGACAATATGATTTCCGTTCAGATAAAATGTGTTAGAGTTTTTGTCATTTTGGTCATACCTCAGACGCACGATTAAAATTATTAATGCTGTCTACAAAGTCCTAATTTTACGCAAATTTAAATACGCGAGTGATTTTCGTATTCTCAACATACCTGGAGCACAGACATAATGTGTCCGGCGAACACAAATGAGTTTTTCATCACGCCCTTTGGGGTACGGATGATATTTTTTCCACTCGAAAAGCGATGGCTGTTTCAGGGAAGAAATTATCCCTCTTCTCATTTTATCCAAAAAAAAATATTTCAACGGAAACGTAATCCCCCCAAGGAAATTTTCCGAGTTCTCATTCACCAAGTGCTCACCAGAAGGAGAGAATGCATTTCATTTTTTCCGCAAGTCCGCCTCTGCTCTGACCACTGGTGGCGACGATTTCGGAAAAAGCCTCACTGCCACGGAGTAACCCCACACTCTCCATTTTTTTTAGGTTCTTTCTGTTAGTTTAGTTTGCAGAAACCGGATAACTTTCGAGAGAAAAAGGCACTCTTATCCTCGAATGAATCCCGCGGACCGTAAATTATTTACTCACGCGCTTCCTTCAGTAGTGGATGGAGTTTTGGCATTGCGGGGAAACGCAATTATTCACTCTATTGAACGAATGTTGCATTAAAATTTTCTGACTTGAAGTCTCCTGCCTTGAAATCCCGGATGAAATGTGTGGTAACACGCGTCGTGATGCAAATATTCAGCTCTTTTACTTGCTGAGAGTAATCATCAAGTAAAGAGTCGAATCTTTGCATCACAACACGTGAGGGAGAAACTGCAAGCAGAAGAGCGAAAGTGCATCACAGCGCTACGGGATGAGAAAGAGGATAGTTTTTTTTTAAACTCGGGATGATTTTTGTTTTCATTTATGCACGCACTAAGTGAATGGGGCTTTCATTTTATACACAGACTCACTTATATCCCTGCCAGATAGAACGAGGATGTGTGAATCTATTCAGAATAGTCTTAGAATTTGTTCAATAAAGATGTAAAACACTTCGTACATATGCTGTATATCCATATTTTATTAGCCTGCCGTCACATAAATAGCTATCGAGTAACTTACTATATGTTATTTAGTATTCTTATGGTATGTCACCTTGACTTGAAAGACGATTAGGTAGCATTTACAAGTTTTATAACTGTTATATACTCGTATATCGGAGAATAATAATAAATTCAAATAACTACGAATTCATTCAATTTATAAAGTGTGTTAGTAACTGATTACTTAGTGTACCGATAGGGAGTACTTCAACTACGGTATATATGTTAGAAGGACAACGGCAACATAGAAAGTACCAACATTTCAAGAAATATACTTCAATATCCATCAAGTATTCCAGTAATCCAGGTCACTAACACTTACAAGGATACCGAAAAGTTATAATCATCTTCACATATCCTCAGTTAAAGATTATTTTCTGTCAATGTGGGCAATGGCTCTCACTCCATCCTTTCCGGTTCAACTTTAACAGCCTCTATTTAAACTATAAGCAAAATCATAGTATGTAAGGACTCATTTAGTGAAACAAATTTTCCCCGGTCCTCAATAAAAATTGAAGGTCGCGTTTCCTCTTGTCGTAATAGTGAAATGTGTGAGGCCATATGTGGATAGGAAGGCTTAGAGTCGTATAGTCAGTCGTCAATTAAGCGCCGGCTAGAACTAAATACGTCACTTTGTAGGACGAACACATACTAGCTGCGTTCCTCACTCGTCACTTAAGGGACGGCTCACCCTTGAACGGATCCCAAAGTTTAGGTATGTTCAGGGCTCTTCAGAAGTCCTAGTCGGTACTTAAACAATACGGTGGTTATAAATGAAAACGTAATAGTCCACTTGGAGGAATATGCCCGGCATATCTTTTGGGAGCAGTAAGATGGTATTCCCAGAAGTGATATCAAAGATCGGGAATATCCGGCAGAGATATTTGAAGTAAATTCGTAACGCTAATATTTCGATTTTCTATTTATTTTTTCACTCAAATCTGACGTTTGCCTGTAAACGTACTTGGATGACGTCACGGATAAAGTGCATACTGGCCCTTGGCAAATTGGCGAATAGAAGAGAGTCACTTGGGCGTCACTTTTCAAATCCTCCGAGCGAGCGTCTGTTGGTTTCGACCGAGCGTTTTGAGCGTTGATCACTCGCTTGTCATTTCATGAAACAGATCTTCGTGTACCTCGACAATTATCAAATGTATTAAAATGTTTAAATTCTGCACATTTTAGGGACAATCAATAAGATCATTCGGAAGCGTGTGGAATTTGAATCTATTTCATATGTATTGTAACCGCATTTGCTGATGATTTAGCCATTAGTTATGATGCTCCTGATTGGAAAATGTTACATCGACAAATGCAAGAAGATTTATTGACTCTACGACAGTGGTTCGATTACAATTCTCTAGAGTTGAGTGAGAA
>WURS02006409.1:0-12568 GCA_011762765.2 Rhinocypha anisoptera
TCCACGGTTATTATCATCATTCGGGGGCTTACAATGGAAGTTCAGTGCGGAACGCACACTGCACTGTAACTACAGATTCAGTCCTCACAAATTGTAAAAACCCAAAATGCTTTCTGTTCACTGGTCGCCATCTTTGCTAATAGCACTTTCTAAAGAACGACAGTGGAAACAGTACATGCGCAGGTGCACCAACAAAACTGTTTGAGGCTCACATTGAACACCTTTAGAAAAAACTTTGAGTTGCTCTTTCATTTTATGTATGATTTATGATTGTAAGTTAAATGTAATAAAAACCACAAGCATTAAAACCCTCGATATTAATTTTGAAACACCATGTAAATTGACCATAATATGCCATTATTGACCTTATGCCTAATAATACCTCTAATCAGAAAGCACACAGAACTAAACTTGCTTCATAGTTGCTGTATGTGACCATCCCGAGATACTTGTCTGTCTACAGTAACTCCTAGGAGGTGAACACTGGTATTTTGTGGGATTGGGTAATGATGTTTATAGATGTGATATTTTTTTTATAGATATGATATTTTGTTTGTAGATGTGTTATTTATAGATTAGATGGTTAACAATGTTTATAGATATGTAATTATAATGTTTGATTAAAGTCGTTAGTCGAAATATCACAGTTAAAATTAATTATACAGACATTTAATTAGAAACAATGAGCCAGTCAGTTGTCCATATAAGTGAGTCATTGATGAAAAATACTTTTGTTATTGTGAAGTGCAAATAAAATCTCTTTGAAGTTTCATCTGACAGTGGCAAATGTGGATGGTGTGTATTTCAGTATCCAAAAAAAACGATAAAAAATAATTAAATGAATGAAACCAAATGCTTATTATGATTATAAATCAGAGTCATTAAGAAAATAACTTTTTAAGGACTCATGTGAGACTGATTCTGGTTGTGTGTAATATTTTGAAGACACTTCTGGGCTAGGGGGTTGAAAAGTGTTCTGTCTATTGATTGTTCCTGTTGCTATTATGTAACTCATTGCATACTCGTTCCATAAGTGTAGTCTGACTTATAATAACTTTTGTGTCTTGAATACCCAAAAACTGGGAGTTGGAAAGTTTGCTTGCTGGAAAATTGCTTTCCTTGTTTTTTTCATCTGGACGTGCATGAATGTCGTGTTCTGCCTGAACTCTCTTCCTCGCATGTGCAGAATGTTCGATGGACAATCTTTCCTCCATTTATACTTAAATGTCTTTAGCGATTAGGAAAGGGGAAATCCCTCTAGAAGCAGCAATTTAGGGGGAATAAGTGAGCCCCAGGGAAATTGAAGTGGAGCCACGACCCTTGTAACCTCTGCCAGTCTGTGCTCACCTTTTGTCATGGTTTTATTATGGGTTTATTATGCCTTAAGATTGAAGCTCGATGAATCATAAGTGGGCCCATGCTTCATTTTTTGCTCAGTAAAATTTTGTCATGGCGTATCGTTATGATGATTATTGAAATTATGACCTATTGATATCATTAAGTATCATCCACATATTCCTCATGTTTCTTTTGGGTTGACTTGACAGCATACGGCATGTCATCCCATTGTTTTTCACTTGAATTTGTTTCAGTATTTCGTTTCTGCCTAGTGACAGGGGGGCCATCCGACATGACCAGCTCTGTTTGCTCCATCCCAAAACTCTTGTCAATACTTTTATGATTTGCCTGTCCATCAATGGACCTATTTTCATTGCCAACATGTCACAGAACATGATTATTTGTGAAACCTTGTTGCCAACTCATCAAATTAAGGCAGAGATTCAACTTTTTTGTCGGTGAAGTTCATGAGATTTTCATCACTTAGGCTCTCAGCACGTGTTTATTTCTGGGAAAAATTGACTTTTAGCTTACATTCATGACTTTGGGGATGTTGTTTTCATTTGTTTTCTAGTGAACTGTAGTGGTGCTTGTATTTTTTGTGAATAGAGTGAAAGAGACTGAAGAATTTTACAATTCTGTATGAAGGGGGTGGGTGTCGTAAGTCATAAGTCTGCCTCAATTCAAGGTGAGAATATTTCAGTAAATATAATTTGTTGCACGCCCATGGTAATTTTCAAATGTAGGAGCTTTAATTTTTTTACTTTTCCATATTTTGTAAACTCAATGCTAGTAAGAGTAATATTTTCTGTTATTTTACTATTTTTAATTGTTATGTACATAAAAATGCATTGTTTGGAAAATAGTAACCTCAGAGACCATAGAGAATTCCTTCTAATTACTTTAGTTGCATGATGATTTCTCAATAATCTTTGAAGATTTTGATCAGATGAAAGGAAGAATGGCAGTATCATTTAACAATGTTTTAGAAACAAACAATTTCATTTTTGCCTCATAAGGGATTAAGTTTGAATAGTTTAGCAATACTATCAACTGAAAGTGAGTAAATTTTTTATGAGAATGATGCTGGCTTGTGGATGCCCTGGGAACATCTTCATTAATGGTTATTCATTTACAAAAACATTAATTTCTATGTTCCTCATCAGAACATTCACAGCAGATGAACTTTGAAATGTTATTCCTTTCATTGTTTTTTGGGTGAAGATCATGTAAGCAAAAGTGAAAGTGCACTTTGCACGAGAGCATCCAGCAGCCAGCATTCTTTTGCCACATGTGCGATCGATTATTTCCCACCCCTCGAGAAACTTAATCAATGCTTAATTAATATCTTGATTTTCATTATGTGTCTCTCATGCATAGATATTTCTTCCTGATGCAGTAGATGATTGGGAAGAGGACGAAACCGAGAATTCAAATGCAGAAATCGTTCTCATTCATGAGAATCCATCCAAATAATAAACATATCAAAAACACCTCTGTAAAATAAACAAGGAACCTCCGAAAGGCATTGATGTCTTTGTGTTTGTGGCCAGCGGTGTGCGGTCTGTGAAACTATTTGTAAATAAAAATCTTATTCTCAAAACGTGGGCATGTATATTTTTTAGCTCAGAAAGATCTTGGACTGGGAAATGACTTTCTTGAACGAGAAACCTTAAATTTTCTGCTCTGCAGATTGAAGGGCATGCATGAAATACAGATTCTATGATGATAATATCATCAATTCCTCCTGTGCCAAAATATGATGCATCTGTTATTGCAATGGTGTTGCTGTGTTATTTCAGTTCATTATATCCATCGGACCACCAGTCCATTTTGCCGGCATGTTACACTAATGAACAGAAGGGTCCGCCTTCCAACCGAAAGGTCACGGGTTTGTGTTCCACTTTGGTCATGGGTGTTTTTAACACCTCAGCTGCAGTAGCCTCGTTCTTTTGTGATGGTTGCGTACGGGTGAAAAATAGCCACATAGGCTGGTTCCCTCCAAGGGGTGTGGTGGAGATATGATTGACCACTAGTCAAAATATTTCATGCAGGAATATATCCAATAATGAATTCCATATTTATATCTCTTGATAATTTCTGGTCAGTTTGATATCAAACAGTGCGTAAATACTTTAATTTATAATCAGCATTACTGCGAAACTCTTCGACAACTAAGGGAAATGAAGAGGGTGGGTCAGAAGATAATCTCCCCAATTTTGATGGATGGAAAGCATTTGTCAAACTCGCTCGATGGTCGCCAACTGTCGTAAATGGCACTGCAAAGGGTTGGCACTTCTGGAACAACAGGAAAGTGTGACCGTTCGAACGTTTTTAGAAAGGACGGGCCGTAAAATTAAGAGAGGGTCTAGGAAGGGTACGAAGGCAACAATCATACTTATATGCAAGTGTTCTCCGCAGTTGCATGCCAAAATGTTGATCTACATATTCCGCAACCTATGGGTTAAAACTGTAATTGTTTGTAATGTTAAATGTAAGATAGGAACATGATGTCATGATTTCACCCTATTAATAAAGACAACATTATTATTATCCATTGATCGGTTCCACTGCAACCATTATTATCATACCGTTTGATACCATTTCTTTGGGATTTTGAATTCAGGATGAAATCAGAAGAAAGGGTATAGGGAGGGGCGTGTAATTTCACAACCTGTTATTTATCATAGCAATACATTCACCACAATAGACTCAGTGTTGGTCATTAATGGAGTGTCTGTAGAGCTGCTTGTTCACAATGGCAGCTGAGGTGTTCACAGTGAAAATGGTTTTTAGTTAATGAAACCTTTTAGTGCCAGAGGGCTATATCTGCCATAGGGGTATGTGTGAAAAATGCCATGGGCCGATTTATCTACCCGAGTTTTTTGTTTAGTAAATAATTTTTTCCTTAATTATTTAGGAGATAAAAAATATAAATAAAATATTTTTCTTACCCTGTAAGTATTTAGAGCATAAATAAAAAAAATGTTTATATATTTATATACATATATACTTATGTATACTTACTTGGCCGGCTGGGTTAGACAGGTGGGTAGTGTGTCTGCCTGCTAACCCAAAGGTCGTGGGTTCGAGTCCTGCTCAGGGCATGGGTGTTTTTAATTGTGAATGTAAAAGGTTAAATGTAGGAGAGGAACTTACGGTCCTAATTTCACCTGAACAATAAAGACAGCATTATTAATATATATATATATATATACATACACATATATATATACACATATGTACATATATATATACACACACACATATATATATATATTTATTTATTTAAATAGTATCATTCCGCATAGGGCTTAGCACAAGGTGAGCACCACCCTGTATCATATGAAGGAACTTCAGGTTGTTTAATTAAGAAGTGGTCTCATATCCTGTGCACTAATGGTGCAAAGGGATATCATCCTATAATTTGTCATAGGTATTATAATTCCACCTTGATGATGTTTGATGTTGGGGTACCAGAAACTTCCTCATGATATCACTTTGGGTCCTAAATCACAAAAGGGAAGGAGATCTCATTCTCTCCCATGCTTCTAACCCTGTCAGTAATTCCATTCTGTCTTTTTTGTGAATTCTGGTTCAAAGGACTCGGAAATAAGGAAATGAGGGCTTGCTGAACACTCTCTGGATACTCACTCCATCCCCCTATGCTTCATAATACCCTGGTAAAGAAGAATCTTCAGATACGTGATCTGAATCAATGGAGCAATAAGGAAAAAATGGTTTCACGCTAAAATCAAAGTGGAAAGTTCTGCATCGCAAAAATTCATTCTTTTCCAAATGAAAAGCTGAACTCAGTGGGAGGGGACTTTTGAGCTGTGACGTCTTCTTGCTCCATCACCCCCACCTCTATGACCTTGCAGTCGTATTTGCATTTCCCATAGTTACCTGCAATCGACCATCCGGCAGCCTCACTCTGTATTCGCCAGTTGTAGCCCCACTGTCGTGAGCCTGTGCGTGAGAGAAGTCATCGCCGGATCCACCAGCGTCATGAACTACGTAATGAAACATGTACTTCTTGGGCACCTGCAACAAAGAAAATACATTGAAAACTTTCTGTACTTCACTGTGTGAGACATTGAAAGACTTGCTCACCACCTTCTTCCTCCCTTGAACCGTGATTGTCATTGGTCTCCTGGTACTTACATGCTCATCGCCATTATTTGCACTTTGTGACCTGGGAACTGGGTACTCATTGGCCTTTGCATCAAACAGGACTGGTCCTGTGTTGTACAAGGAATTCCTTTTGTAGTCGCCCCTTAAACGTGCATTCCTGTTTGTTAAAACAATAGAGATATCGAATGTCATGCTACTCGGAAATAAGTAAAGGTTTTGTTTGGTTGAAAACTCTGAAAGGTAATTTAAACGAAAGGTAAAAGAAATTTTGAAAGTTGAAAAAGGAATGAAGGCTCTAAGTATGAGTTTTTTTGCTGAGGTTATGTAATAATACAGTACTGCATTATTTTTTACCTTAAGAAATTAAACTCTTCCATAGTAGGTATTTATTGATTTCGGTTACTTATGCTTTGTGTAGAAAGCTGAGGTCTCATTTAGCCCAGAACTCACTGAAATAGCCAATGCACATAAATGCGGGCCCATTCTTAGTTTAAATGTTGCTATTAGTGTTTTTTGTGTATCAAAATGAAAAGGTTTTAAGGTTCCAGAAGAGTGATTAAGAGTCGGTTCCCACCTCAAAAGTTTTCCATCAGGATAATTTTGGAGATTGCCTGCAAAACATGGATTGAAGATGGCATTTTATTTCTCTTGTGATGTCTTTCAATTGAGACACAAGAACTTGTGACAAACAGATGTGTTCTTGTGAAAACCTGTAGCCAATGTATGTGAAGTTCCAAAAGACTCATATATTGATTGATATTTTGGTCATCTAGGAGACCATCAGCAAGGAGAGATGCTTGAACAGTTCCTCATCACTCTTGCTTTCCTTTATCAAGTATCTTTCCAATATGTCTCCTTCTTGAAGTTCACCTAGTCAACCAAAATATCAAAATAGGAATCTCTTAGAATACCACTTGTATTTGCTATAGGTTTCCCTCAATTAACTTTAAAAAGTCAATAGCTCATATATCTTTTTTCAGTTGTGTTCTGATTAATGCTTTCAATCAATTCATCTGCAACTAATACCACCTATCTGGTGTTCCCTACATCCTGTAGGTCTTAAACACACACACACATATATTACTGTGTTCTCATGTTCATATGTGTAATTGAAAAAATAACTCATGGAGAACAAAATATCAGAGAGAATCTCCAATGGGAGTGACAGCAGTTAGGAACCTTGTCTCTACTTAAAACCCTTTATTCAGGAACCCTTTTGTCTATTACACATCTAAAATTTTATGACCTCAGGCTTCACTTCATGTAAGATATGAATACCCATAGTTGAAATAAAAGAATATCATACTTTTCCACAGGATTCATTGTTTGGTACAACGTGTTTCACCATAATATGGTGTAACATATCATACCAAATAATAAATCCTGTGGAAAATTACAATATTCTTTTATTTCAACTATGGATATTATACATCTGCATTTTATGGTTCAAATGTGGTATTTATAAATATATGGTATTAATATAGATGTGTAGGTGACAATTTTCCACTGTTAAAAATAATATAAACTATATTTTGACTGGTTATGATGTCATTGCATCATCTTTAGACCTGAAGATGAAGCAGTGACATCATCAATGTTGAAATCTATCAATATAAATTAGGTAGTTTATATAGTGTAACAGTGAAAATTTGCCATCTCCACATTTTATAATAATGTTCGAATTCCACAATATCACTCCCGAAACCATGAAATTCATTCAAATGTGGTATTTGCATCTGTGCGATGGATGGTTTGTCCTGGTGTCATCCACGACCGGCGGTGGTTGCTACGATGACCACCCCCTCGAATCTCACCTCTCCCTCTCGTGCCTGTCGAATCTGCTGTACCTTCCAACGGGCACATCCGTGTATGGGTGGTGGTTGAAGTGACGCGGTGGCAGAAATCTCTCGGGCACCACGCTCGTGCCATCCTCGCTCTCTATAGCGGAGAGGCCCTCGCAGAATTGAACCAGGCCGGCCAGTAAGAGCAGGAAGACTGCCTGCTTCAGATGGGGGGGGGAGAAAAAAATTAAAGTAAATTCGTGATTTGGTGGTCTTCTCATTTCTGTCTTCCACGTGGTTCACAGTGGCTAAAGCAGGAAGTCAAGGTTTAATATTTATTCGCACCTTTTCACTATGCTATGTAATCCAAAGGTACAGATGAAATATTAATGTCACAGAGTTGAATGTTTCACTGCTTTGCAATGCTTTTTATTTTTTCCGAACACCACAGAGAGAAGGTACGACCTTAACAACATTCATCAATGTAAAAGTTATTAGAATATTAGATTTATTGGTAGCAGACAATTGCCAGACTTAAAACAAAATCATACATTATTATGATACAAATCTATATTGCTCTCGGCTTTATTGGGTGCTGCATCCGCGTTTGTTGACTTGTGATGACAACAGTTTTGCTAGCCATCCTGCTAGCATCTTCAGGTCGAAGTGAAGACAACCTGTAGACGCTAGCTGGATGGCTAGCGAAACTGTTGTCATCACAAGTCAACAAACGCAGACGCAGCACCCAATAAAGCCGAGAGCACTTGGATGCCACGAAAACCTTCGTATCATAATCAGTTTTGATGGTGATATACCAAGACGAGCAATATAATATTTGAAATCACTTGCTAAACCCCTTTCCTGAGCGGTGAATATGTCCTCCGTCCCCTAAAAATTTGAGTTAAGCATAAATATTTGCAACTATTGATATTAAATGAACATTATCGTCAGTATGTAGTGTTACTACTCACTGACTGCAGAAACGTCCACATTAGTTGTGGGTAAAGGGAATCCTGCCGCTCTCCAGCAATTCGCGAGGAAGAAATCTCCTTCCAATCTCCTACAGCACGAATTGCGTGCAGAATGGTCAATTTTGGAATTTCGTGACTCATTTTCCCCATTTCTTACCACAAGTATAAAGAAGATTAATTTGAATAAGGAACTGAATTAAGAATAATACTGACCACGTGAATGATTGGAAAGCGTAAAAAAGTGTGTACATACCAATCATGCATAGGTATAGTATTGTACGAGTCTCCTCCAGTACATAACTTTAAAGTTTTGAAAAACACCCTTATCCAATGGTTGAGCTTTACTTGTAGTATGCGGAGTTAGAAAGACAATATGTATATTGCGTAAATTTAAATTGTCGAGATGTTTGTGGGAGCTTGCTTTGTCCAGTGTGAGGAGAATCTTCCTATTTTCACCCGCCATTCTTCTTTGCAATCGTATGAAGAGTTATGGAAAATTTCTCAGGTTCTTTTTAAATTATTAGAAAACCAGAAAATTTTCCAGTCGAACATTTTTTTAGGTACAGAGGCCCCTCATGTTTTCCGATTAAAATTGGTTTTATCTTGTTTGTACCGGTCTGGTTTACACAGAGGCCCACCATCACTCGCATTTCGCTTTTCCTTCCTCCATGGCATCGCTCTCCTTTCAATGCAAAAGTTGTTTCGGGAAGAGCATAATAGAAAAGCCCCGTCTCATCAAAATTATACCGATTTTTGGGGCTATATGCATTAATAAGGGCTTCATTTTCCCTATGTCATTCAGCAACAGCATCATTGTCAACTATGCCTTCTTCACCACAAATCTTCAGGGAGGTAATGTTGAAACGTGTTTTAAACTTTGTCAGCCAACCTGATGAGGCTTTGAAACCCTCGACTTTTTTTCAAGGGAAATTGCTTCCGCTTTCTGAATTAAAATAGGGCCACTGACAGTAGGTTTTCTTGACGGCATTTGCAAAAAAAGCATACACATCATTTTCAATGTCAATAAATTTAGTGCCTCGCAGGGTCTTCTTCTTGAGCGATATTCCTTCTGCTACTTTCTCTTGAATTTTTTCACGGTTACTGAGAATGGTGGAAAGCGTCGATAAAGAAACTCCAAAATTTTTGGCCGCTGTCTTACTATTTTTGTTCACTTCAACTTCATTTATCATCTTTAGTTTGTCATCCAAAGATATACCTTTCCTAGATTTCTTCAGTACTGATTGGTCCATTTTTCATGAATTTCACAGAACTTGTCCCAACTGTAATACACTCCTTGTAGCACCACTGTCTATAGGTCTAAGTAGCGAGGATGCCTTCACATCAGTCAAGTTGAGACTGATTTGTCTCTCAGCAGTCCCCAAATGTCTAAAAACGCTGACTCTTACGTTTACTTTGTTTGTCTCGTGGACATATAGCTTACAAGGGGGGATTTGTGGCTGCTTTCAAAAAACAAACCTAATATTCCTCGAACATTCTCAACACGTCAATAATATTCCTATATAGCATGTTGAGAACCCTGAGTCATATCTTCAAGCCAAGTTATACTGCTCCAAGATAAAGGAGGTAGGGAGTCAATGATAGGAAAGTGATATGCGTTATAAGGGAAAACTCTTTTGAGGATTGTTCCCAATCTGTCCGACTGTTTATTCGTTTGCGACATATCCTTCGTTTGGCTAAATGAATCTCACATTTTTGGGATTTATATCCAACATAAAAGATGAATATGAATGATGAAAAAGAATAAAGGAGTAAATTATCCACTGCTTCCTTTCTTTCCCGTCGAATTTGACCCATCAAATAATTTTCAATCTCTAATTTTGACCAACCAGCGATCAAGGCTTTATCGCTGCTGGTTAAACGAGGCCTTTAAATAACATTGCAATAAAATACAGTTGGATACGTAAAAGAGAATTCTTCCTTTATGAGTCATGGCCTCATAGGGAAAGGCATGTAATACTTAGTACGAAATTCATAGTGCAGCAGTGGTGAGTTATTTATTTTAGAGTCTATGGCTTTCAGGGAGTGCAAGGTTTGAAATCTGATATACATATTTCCGGAATAAACCTGCCAAAAACATGGAACCCTCCGTAGTAAATACACCGAGAAATGTTTCATGTGTTATGTAATTTTCGTAGTGGGGATGGGGATCAGAAAGGTTGTTGGGAGGAAGGGACGGGAGAAGGGAGTGGGTGGAGCCAAGGCATGGTCGGGAAGTTGGTTGGGGAGGGAGGATTAGCCAGGAATTGTGCCGGAACCCCTATTGGGTGAGCGACCTTCAGAGGGACAAGACACATGAGATGTCGGGGAGGGGTGAAAGGGAAGAAGAAAAGTCCTTCGTTTGTCTTCTTTTCTTCCCTTTCACCCTCCCTCGACATCTCTACTCCTTTCGAAGTGCAGTAACCCAGTGGGAGTTTTGTACCGTCAACCCAGGTAAATAGCTTATGCGAAGTATCCTATGTATTTATTTTAGTTGTCAACTCTTGGGCACAGTATGTGTGGCAAAGCTTCCTGATTTATAATGCAGCATCGTACATAGCTGAATGAATGCCGTTATTTGTGAGACAGACTTCGTAATAAAGTTTTCCTGTACCTTTGGGGACCGGGACTAAGGTTCGTTATTTCGTAATATCGATTCTTTACCATACATTTAGATACCCCTTTCATCGGGACCAACGATTTGGTTCGTAATAACGAAAACTTCGTATAAATGTTGTTCGTAATAAGGAGAGTCTACTGTAATTCAAAGACCTTTAACTTGAGCCATACTAAGTTTGATTTGATTAATTAGTTATTGCTAAATTAATGAAAAACCATCCAAAACCACAATTGATTTCAAAAGTAAATTATTTATAACAAAAGCAATCCTTCAAATGCTTTAATCAAATTTAAAGGAAGCTTTTTAAATTACTAATCGATTGAGGCTTCCTAAAATTCAATGGGATAATTTGTTTCTGAGATATGTTTGTTTGTATGTGAAGTCTTCTTGGGTTCTCCACCGGGTCAAGGGCTCCATTGCGGCCTTTTTATTTTTAGGCCACAAAGGAGCCCTTGACCTGGTGGATATCCCGAGAAGACTTCACATACATCATTCGCTGGGAGAGCACCAAATTTTATTTCATGTGTTTGTTTATCCCAACATGATAAATGTTGAAAACCATAACTTTTTTGTAGGAGATAGTTTCCGGTGTGACCTTGTGGAACTGCTTCATGATTCATTGAGACAAAAACTTTGAAATTCCACATAAAAATATATTTTCTACACCACCCAGGTTTCGTCGCAATGCAATATCATCAAGTGACGCACAGAAAAATGCCATTGACTCCTCTCCTCTTGGCCCAATTACAAAGTTACATTGTACACATTACAAATACTGGCCCAATACCTGCTCACCAATCCTCCCTGTACTTAATTTCTCCTGCTCACCACTCCCCACTATCTCCCCCATTCCTTCCCAAGGACTATATATAATGTGAATTTTTTCTGTGAATCACCTGATGATGTTGCATTGCGACAAAACTTGGGTCATGTAGAAAATATATTTTTAAGGAATTTCAAAGTTTCTGCCTCATTTAACCATAATTTTTTTGTTTATTAACTTTTCGGGTAAATTCAAAATGGATTCTCTTCTGAATGAGTCATATTTTTCTGAATTGTTGATCAAAAGCAACTAAAGTATCAAATATTAACTTCTCATTAATTGTTTTAAAAAGCGGGGTACTTTTTCCTTATAAACAGTAGGAGTTATGAATAGGATAAATAAATACGGTAAGTACAGTAAATATGATAATCGTCATCATCTGATTCGATTAGTTTTAAATACTAGAGCTTCCCTGGTTAGTACAGTAGAAGTCCGCTATAACGAGACCTTATAAATGACAAAAAAATCTCTCGTTATAATGCACACTCGTTACAGATGACGGTCATTTAAAATTCACCTCTTTCGGCATTTATAACAGCACCAAAAGTAGGTGAAAATGAGCCATGAAGTAGTTGTATCAGTCCATCCACAAATGTATTGAAAATAGATCGTTTCATTAAAAATATTTTAAAATATCGTCACCAAAAGTCAAGCACTCATAACAAATGTACGTCACACATCGGTATTATCTTTGGCTACGTTTCGTGAACAATCATAGATAAGATTGGCCTGCAGTTAACAATTATGATTCCATAAATAAGAGGAGGGTCGAGAGATTGGCCGTCCTGCTAAAGTCAACACAGACAAATGGAGTTTTCCTGTATTGTCTACAAGTCTAGCTCACAGCTCCATATGTTCTTTCATTCCGATTGATCGGCTACAAGTTCGAAATAGCACCAGGAAA
>WURS02006420.1:0-12567 GCA_011762765.2 Rhinocypha anisoptera
TGACCACGATAAACTGGAGAACGAGAACAAATTCTTGCAAGACTACATTGGTGGATTGACCCGCAACATGACCAAGACCGACACCCCGAAAAGCAGCACCAAGGCGCGCAAGTCGCAGAAATAATTCAGAGGTCGACACACGCCCTCGCAGAATAGGGCAGATTTGACTGACGCTCCGCCCCTAGATGCGATGCACGTTCGATGTTTCCACGATACCGTTTGATGTTTTGCTCTGTTCTTACACGCTCAGTTATTGATCTACGAGTACGAGTGACGACTAGATCGTAC
Source organism: Rhinocypha anisoptera (assembly GCA_011762765.2). Classification (NCBI taxonomy): domain Eukaryota; kingdom Metazoa; phylum Arthropoda; class Insecta; order Odonata; family Chlorocyphidae; genus Rhinocypha; species Rhinocypha anisoptera. Next base: position 289 of record WURS02006420.1, read on the forward strand.
ATGATTTCACTGTCGCTTGAAAGCCTTTTATGTTGTGTTTTTTGCTTTTTCATACGCGATCCCGCAAGCCATCTGTTCTGCAAGTTTTGATAATGCTTTTCAACTGTCTTGCAGTCACGCTGGCACTACGATTCAACTCACCTGAGTTGTGCCATACGTGTTGATCGTGGCTATTTGCGCCGCCGTGTTTCATCCCCCTCACGGCATTGCTTTTCTTTTATTTTTCATTCCATTCCTTTGGAGGCTTTCTGTCTGTACATTTTGTCGCATAGCACGCTCGGCGTTTGGGGTACTATCTTCATCACTACCACAACTACACTTCATTATTTTACCTTTACCCACCAAAGCTTACCACTTTAGATTCGAAATGACGATGACTTTGATTTGTGTTGGCTGGAGTCATGCTAGATGCAGGCAGCTAAGGCAGCTAGATGGATGCGTGTTGTGTTTGTTTGCGTGCTTTTGTTTTTCTTTGTACATTCTTATTGTCGTCCTGGTTCGATGATACTTGATTCTTAGTACGATGGGTTAGTTGGTTGGTATACCAAATTTAGTTCTGAATGGATGCTGTTGTTTATTAAAAATTGTCTTGAAGTCCCTAATAACCCTAGTGAATCCGACGTCTTGACCACGGCTAGATTCAAAAAATCTTGGATTTTAGTCGACAAACTTTGCCAACGTGATTGTAGATCTCTGTGTGACTGGTATAGAAACGGATTCAAGCAAACATTCATTAGCAGCTGCAGCTATGCAGCCACCAAACACGAGAAACCTACATCCTTGCCTCCCTTCCACACACTTTCCTTCCTGTTTATCCTTCTCGCCCCATCTCAACTTACTTTCTCTCCATACACCCACGCCGCAGCCCCTACCATGTCCCGCGCATGCTCACAGCCCATCTATATCGACGTAATCCTCCCAATGCAAGACCCCTACATGACCCAAATCATCACCGGCAGCAAAACCTACGAATTCCGCAAATACCACCTCCGCCCCAACATACAAAGGATCTGGTTCTACCGCACTGACCCGCACTCCAGTATCACGCATGCCTGCGAAACCCAGCCCGCGCGGACACGGAACCCCGGTGATCCTCAACTGGAAGAGGATGGGCTGGGGAATGCCGAGTTTAACAGTAGACATAGGGACTGGGATGGATATGATTTTGCGTATAAGATGGTTACGGTATGGGAATTGCGGAGGCCGATTGCTTTGCGGGAGATGGAGGTGCATGGGTTTAGGTTGGCGCCGAGGGGGATGGTCTATTTGCCTGGGTCGATTTGTGAGAGTGTTGATTTGGGGGAGCAGAAAATGGTAGATACAAAAACTGACGGGCTGCTTGCTTCGAGTGTACGCTGATATGTAGGTAGTTGCTTAATAGGAGAAATGAAGGTCTTCAAGTGTCTCAGATTTGATGTCTGCAGGTTGTATTAGAGTATCGTACCCTCTCTAGACCTTACTTCAGTCTATTCTGGATCACATGGATCATGTACACTGTAGCATTGAACAAACATATCAGTATTATGCCTAGTAGACTACACGCATTATGTAAAATGTTACAACTAGAATCTGAGGACCTGTGGAATTGACGCCGAAAATGACCGCTTTCGAGGCCAGAAACGGCCGCCTTTCCGGTTTCTATTGTGTCTTCTTTCTTCTTTCTTCTTTAACGATTCCTTTTGTACATAGGGTAGCTTTAGGTTAAGACAACTTGAGTTCAACCCATAACAGTTCTAGACCTACATTGCCTCGATCACTCCCAGGAAACAGTGATGGTGATGAATAGGTAAGCACACATCGTCAGCTAGCCTCAGGCCGTAGAATTCCATTTGATTCCTATCTCGGCCCAGCCTTCAAGGGCATGTGCGTCATACAGTGTGATGGGCTCGGCTAGTAGTACACGGAAAAAGAATCCAAACTAAACTAGGTAGCATTCGCGAGAATATCAACTATGGGGAGAGGAAAGAAGAAAAGAGGAAGAGGATAACAGAGAGAAGCGGTATATATACCATGACCTTCTGCTCGCTTAATCCTCTAACCTCTAACAAATGAAAAGAATACAAATCAATCAGTGCAAACTCATAAAACAGTAAAACAACAGACGGACAACAGCATCACGGTGATAGTGAGACAATGGTTAACAGTGATAATAAGACAATGGCAATCAGCGCTGTGACATACAGATGGCTTGTGATTGCCTGAGTGGTTAATGAAAAATTACATAATGAAGGTGTCAATAATTGACCAGCTAGTTACTGACTTCAGTTCCCAAAATTTGAGTTCCTTTTCCTTGAACAGCAATTTGTTCTCAGCATATTATATTCCAGTGGCCTGCTCTTCAAACTGAACTGCTCCCTGACATGATACAGTTAACTTTACAAATCAGCTGTAGCTAAGAAGCGGCAACTTTCTTTGAGGAGGTAAAAACCAGGGTCTATACCAATTGCTGCATGCAGTCCTGCCCCTTCTGCTCTGCAACTAATCTAGCCAACACAGCACTCATCCCTGACTTGCTCAATCAAACCTGGTAGGTATGACCCAAGGGAGCTTGGGATAGTGAATTGAATCTTTCCCTTGTAGTTGAAAGTAACCGTTTGAAGTATAAGTCAGGGGGAAGTATTTCAAGGGACACTCCAAAGTTGTACAATTCTTCCAAATCATCAATCAGCAGCTGACCCCTTTCTTGAAAGTTATTCTTTTGTTTCTTAATGGTTGCCAGGGCGTTTTCTCCATTTTCTTGCCCTTTTGCCTAGAGGAAGCATGTGTTAATTAGTTTATTTGCAATTTAATGTGGATGACTTACATCTAAATCAACTAAATGCAACATGTCACTAGCGAGCATGGTGTTACTATACAGTCTTCCAGCATGCAATGAGTGATTTTCTGTTTCAGATTTGTTTTCATCACCAGCTGTGTTCACAAGATTGTCACCATTATCCATGGTATGGTTGCCATTCTAAAAACACTTAGCACTAGTTGGACACAACAACCAAAATGCATACCATAATACTGCAACTTGATAAATTATGGGAGGGTTGTGTTCTGAATTGGTATTCCTGAGGCATATTTCTACCACCAACAGAGTCATTCAGTTGGTCCTCTTGGAATAGATTGCAAAAGCCTGGATCAAGATCCGGTATTTGAAACCTGTCATGACACAATTCTTCAAAAGCCATAGTTGTACTAGGGCTTGCGCTTTCTAGAAAGATGTTGTTGGAACTCTGCCCTAAACAAGACTGGGTTTCATTTGGAGTTTCAAGCGATGTGTTGGCTAGAGCTCAGGCTGTTTGGGACATGCGTTCTGTGCGTGCTCTTGCTTTCTCGCCTGAAAGGAATGTGATGATATTAGATTACAAGCAAATAAAGGGTATGAAAATAATGAGGATTCTGCTCACGAAATCTGCATTGCGCAATGCGGTTCTGGTGTCTTCTTTTTAGATACATGTTACTCGACTCTTCCCCCATTATGTGCTTTTTTGGTTCATCAGGTGTGACTGCAGTTGAGGGTATGCTCATGCTGGCTCAGGAACCTATATACGTACTTGACGTTAGGTGGATGTAATACAGTAAGCAGGTCATTCAACGTTCAACCCAACTATCCGCGCTTGCAGTGAAACACCATTCCGTGTGGAACACCAGTTTACTAAATACATGTTAGTGCATTCTCAAGTAAAGGGAATCTCCAGATGACTTATTCTTGAATGCCAAGATGATGATTTCACCTACAGGGACATTTATATACCAATCGCAGTCATAGTAAATCTGGGTGGAGTACGTACTAGATTTTGTAAACTCAATATTTATTGCGGCGCAATTATCTTTATCGCCAAGAACTTTGCTAGCCGACATGGCACAGGATATGTGATGTGATCTTGCAGCGCGCTAAAGTCTCAAGGTAAATGTCACTGGTTGGGTGTCAAAAATCTAGTCCAGTCCACGCGCTATTTGTCAAGGGATCATCCAGGTATTGGAACTTCATCTCATGAGTTCTATCAAGGCAGCTACCGACGAGAATAAATAAAATGAGGAAAGAAGAGAAGGAAAGATGCCGCCAGTGTTGACATGGCCAATAAACCGTTTCAAGGCACGTGAGGAAGCATGCATATGATCAGGCTGTCACGCTATTTATTGTGCCTATGGCGGCATCAGCCGACGCGATACCTATAACCACAGTTGGGATTAATGCATTTGGAGATCTCCCTTTCTTGGATCTCATCTGGAGGGTCCTCAGGCTGGGGCCTGCGCAGTTAATCCCACTACCGTGGTGGCCTTCCAAATGTGACTCAAATTCCTTGAGCTTCTTCTCAGCTTCCGAAGGATTGAGTGTCCTAACGCCCAGCCTAAACAGATGAGTAAATTCTAGACACAACGTGCCAAGATCCCACATGAGTCATTTTTCTTCCAATCGCATATCACGCATATGATGTGTCAAATTCCACCTGTTGGTTTGTGAAAGGCCTATGTCCAGGCCTTCGATCTGCATGTCCACTCTTTCCACCTTCCGGGAGTTCCGGGCCGGGCCACTAGACACGCCATGTTCCCAGCGCAGTGGTTCAGCAAATCACAAGACTGAACTAAGCGCTGGACCTATTCCCAACCGAAAAACCAATACCATTCTTCTCATCGCTAGAGCTCCCTCGACACCATAATGACTATCCAACCTGGAGCCCACCGCCCGTCCCAGACGCCAATTCCAAAATCGAAGAGACCTGGTCTCGAGCTCCGCGACATCGCTTCGTGGGATCGAATCCCGCAGGGATGATCCGCGCCCATACCAACCTGATCTCGAGATATCCAGGATTCAAACAATCTTGGCGGGACATACGACAGATCCGACCCTTTCGTCGTATTGGGGTGATGTTGTGGAATAGATGGCGCATGTACTCTGTCGGACTGTATTCGTCTATTTCCCGGGGTAAGGAGGTATGCACCCCAGATGGGGACGTCGTTCAAGCAGATGACTTCCAATTGTCTCCATACGACGTCACCTCGAGATGGTTGACGTTGGTTGGTAAGCCGCCGCCAGATGTAGGCGAGAATTATGAGAATGAGAACTCCAAATTGGCTAGGTACATCAATCCCCATTGATGTCTTGATAGTGTCTGCTCTCCTCGCCTTTCTCTTGGTGAATGAGATTACACGTTCCGCAATGCAACATACTACTTGTCGGAGCTGGTGGAGCTCCGTAGGGCGAGTATGCCCAAAGAGGAAAACTATGAGATGATAGAAGCGAACTTGATTGAAGCTATCGATCTAACTCTAAGAAGAAAACAACCAAAAAAGAGTGGAATCCGGAGATGAAAGACTCTTCGGATGACTAAGCTACGTAGTGTAACTTAGGTTAGCCAAGGCTAGGTGAGTGCTGGATCCCAACAAGGAATAGTGGTAATCTACGCCAACACTACTACTACTACTACTACTACTACTACTAGGCACTTAATGCCCATTTTTTAGATTTTTTTTTTTTTTAAAAAAAAAAAAAGGTAAAATGGAGGTAGGATGAAGTAAGAGGCGTGTAGGGCCGGAATTCTGTAATCTGTAGAACCTGGAACCACTTGGTGGTCGGATCTGTTCGGTGGTCGATTATGTTAACTAGTTAACACTGTCGGACGATATCTCGGCGATAGCCTACGGAGTAGCATTCAGGCCATGTACGCTGAGCCACTTCGTGTATTCTCATTGGCTCGCCCAGCCTGTCTTCTCTGTGCTGGCCTTTTCTCCCATCTTCATGTATTTAGTCGCTCAATCAATAATAAACTACCATCCATTGTCCTCCTTTCGCTCCACACACACTGTTTTATGTACTGTTGACTAATCAGTCTGCTTAACTTGAGCTGTTAAATAGTTTTTGCAGGATTTCCTGAGAGTTTTCTCTGCACTGCTCTTGATACAGCACCATGATGTTAGACACCTTATCATTGCCATCAATAGCCTTAGTGCTCCTCTTCTGGCTGGTTAGCATTTAGTGCTTCTTTTCTTGTCTGGTCTTTAGAATGCTAACCTAACAGCAGATCCAATATTCATATGGCATGGTCATCGGAACCATCGCCATCATTGAAAACCCCAAGGCAGGCCACCAAATCACCGACTCACTGCACGCCACAATCAACCACATACGCACTCATACTAGTCGCTGGTTCTGGCTACGAGGATTGGCCATTTTTCTCATCCATGATTTCGTAAGTGATGCGGTCTTACCAGTGTTATTCCCAGCATGCTGCACAAATAGTCCTCTTGGCCAAAGAGTCTGTGACATGGTCATTGCCACTCTGCTGGTGAATTGGCAGGTTGCATAGGTGCACATGGTGATCACCAAGCCATCACCAAAGCACCTCTACCAGCAGCTATTGGGATGGCATGGTTGGATTCACGTCTTACCTATTACCCTTCTAGATGCCTTTGGACGATGGGTTGTTTTCACTCTCAGTGTCAATCTGGAGCTACTACTCCTGGATGCAGTGGGTGCTGCAGATATCACACATAGCCTTTTTGTACCCGGTGCTTCCCCTAAGGTCGGGCTGGTAGGCCTCGTCCCCAGATTGATGGAATACCTGGTCTCCACCATCACGAGGATCGTGTTTGTCCGGATCGCTGCGTCCAGGTTGGATGGTGATGATGAGCCCATTGTGCCTTTGGATCCTTTTCTGAGGAGTGCCCATCCTTGGATGGGGATTGCCAATGCGTGGAGGAGTGCTGACCATGCTTTGCGTGCGCGGGTTTGGAGGATTGAGGGTAGGGTGTTTGTACTAGGTGCTGGCATTGCTTTGTTGGGCACGATGGTATCTCCAGGCTTAGGGGAGGTTTTGTTTCTGCTGCCTCTTTGGTTTAATGTATAGTACATGGTAGTCTGTATTAGCTCCCTAGTATTCCTACTTCACTCCACTACAATGATTTCCTCTGACTTTCTTATAGATTAAACCTCAAATCTAAACTGACTCGGTATCTGTAGGCTGCAGTGCACTAAGCTACAGAAATCTGCATTCCTTGGCTAACCACCGGCCTACATAGTCATGCAGTCACCAATGTGTTCCCGAATTGACTGGGATACTTCTCACACTTAGTACATGTGTTGATGGTGTGCTGAGCGCCATCCACAAAGGCAATTGCTGTATCTTTACTGCCCGCGTTGAGATGCGATTTCTTGGCATTCAAGTACTCCCAGTTCCCTGTCATCCCCATGGTCAATAGCAGGACGGTGATGCTCTTGATCGAGGATACCGGGGCCAGTTGACTGGAGTCGTACTCAATGCCCTTGGTCCTATCTGTTTTGTAGCTGAAGTTGTTCCAGGCACAGATGGCAAACATTGACAGGTATTGCTTGATGGTGGTTTTGATAGAGCCTTGCTGAAAGTTACTTACCTGACTCTCTAAGTTACTCAGCACCTGGATGGAATGGAAGCAAAGCTTGAGTCATAGAATGGGGATACATTCCCTCACACTTAAATCTTCCCGCGCTGAGCATGTGGGGACGCAGTCTTGGTGACGCATTAGTCTCCCTCTCTCTCAAAGTGAACTATCAGGGTGAAGTCGACATGTCGGTGGATCTGAATAATGCCATCACCCGGCTTGTAGATCCTGATCCCACCAAGCCAGTGTTCCTCACTGGCCTCCGACTAGCAGCAGTGGACAATTTGCGATCCACGCTCCCCATGACATTCGCAAGTTTGTGGAACCAGTGGATGAATCAAGGAGTGATTTTGAAACAGAATCAAAGGGACCTATCAAACATGCTGGCCCATTGCCAAATTATAAACTGCTATCTTGAGGGTGAATAGAAAAGGGTCCATATTAAAGCAAACATTCGTGAAGGTGTCATTCCGCATAACAAATAACGGTTTATGCGAGCAATACTAAAAAAGGCACGATTGAGAAAATAAAGCCAAGTGTAACTGAGGGGTGTTCATTCGCATCAGGGCTAGAAACAAAAAAAAAAAAAAAAAAGCCACTGCTCCATTGTCTAATCAAGACCGGCAAGATCTTTTGCGTTTTGAGCACCACCTTGTTGAAAGAGACAGAAGTGTAAACTTCAGACTTCTTGACCAATGCATCTGGGGAGATCTCAATTCTCTCCCAGCAAAGCGCTGACTGAATGATTTCCTGACTTCATCCCATGAGAGCCCTTGATCCATCAAGTTCTGTAAGAGATCATCTTCTGCTCTAGAGTACAGATGAGTCCTGCAAGACAGATGACAACTTGAGTTGAATTCACAAACTGTTGCTGCTTCAGCCCTGGCTTTCATTCTTGTTCGAGGACCTCTGGCCGTCTTGATGTAACAGCTTATTGGATTGACACGGTATCATTCTCTAGGCACACCAGCTGTGGCGGTATATTTTCAGTGGAGGAGCACCTGGTTTTTGTGGAAGGAAGTCGAGTTTCTTCAGTGGAAGGACTTGTTGGCTTGGACTCAGTCCTCCACTCTGAAACTGAAGGTTTCATGGCAACATGATCACCAAAGCGCTTGAAGTCTCTTTTGTTGCGTTTGTGACGCTTTGAAGCATGACTGTCTTCTTATTGTAAGAAACAATACTAAGGCAATGAGGGGTTAGGCAGAGCATTAAGTATCCAACTGTCGGACGATATCTCGGTGATCGCCTACGGGATAGCATTCAAGCCATGTATGATGGGCCATTTCCTGCATTCTCGTTGGCTCGTCTATCTTTTCGTGTTGGCCTTTTCTCCCATTCTCCGTGTATCTAGTCAACCATCATACATACGCTCAAGGAACTATTAGCTCCCTATCACTCCACACCTTCTCCAGGTAGAACCTTGCACCTAGTAAGCGGCTCTTCCTATCAATTTCCATCAGGAGAATCCTTGAGTACGCGACGTCTCTGGGACTTGATGTAAAGCGAGTAATCATCTTGTGTTTATACTTGTGGTAGCTTCTTTGCCGTAACGACACGCATTTATAGTTAGTTGACTTAGCATGCTGCTAATTTCCCAGATGTGCTCGTTTCCCAGTCAGTCCCGTCGCAATATCCGGGCTCAATTATCCCTCCAGGCTCTTCCTCCTACCATCTGTCATTTAATTCATGTGTACAGGATTTAATGAGATATTTGACTAGTTTAGCCTCACAGTTTGGATAAGATTGATCTTATTCATGGGACAACGGATTGCCCCGAAAGCCGACCATAAGCCAGCTACACCATGAGTTTAGGCCCGCATTGAAATTAATCGTTATCTATTATACTCTCTTGCAAAGGGAATTTTTATTTAGAAGTGTCATTAAGCAGTCAAATCTTCTGGAGAATAGCTGCGTGTCCGCACCGTTCGCCCAGGGCACAGAGTTTTTGTTGGCAAGAAAGGAGCGTTCTGAGAAGATAATGCCTTGAATGGGAGTGTATTCTTGTCTAGAGAACTATTTAATGAACGGGCGCCTCCCTGAGGCTATATAGGGGATGGAAAGCCAAGAAAAAGGGGTCGATCAACGTGTTGGTGTGGCTAGCCAAGATCTCCGGGGCCATATGAGGTTAGCCTCGAGACGACGAGCCTGATAAGGATCCCGAGATAACTGGATTCTTACCAACAGTTTTTATCCTGGTGGTTTTTGGCCATGGGGCGTTCGCCGGCCATTTGCAAGGTGTCTAATACATCCAAGGCTGAAATTGAAAGTTTAAACATTGGACTAAGACTGATAATACTCACTATACCCTAACAAGTCCTTTCTGCTTTGCGTACATCTCAACATCCCCAAGAGCATCAAAGTCCACAGATCAAACGGAAATTAGCATACAACATCATAAGCTGCAATGGCACCACCTTGCGCAGGGGTGTGACAAGCAGTGTCATCGCTCTCATCAATGAGATCAATGACGTTGTTGCAATTAACATCACTGTAGAAGCCGAGAATGCAATCTGCCTCAAGAAACCTCTTCCGAAAGGCTGGAGCATTCCCATTCCTTATTCCTGCAGTGCAACCGACACCTCCAAATCCCGAGTATGGATCTTCAGCTCCAGTACACTCTGCATTTTGATACAAGGCAAAAGACCAATCAATATTTTGTCGCTGTTCGATCGTGGTTGAACTGGTGTTGATCAGTGGCGAAGCCGCAACATTAACAGATAGGGCGGAAAACGCGGCCGCGTACACAATAGAATTTATCGTCTTCATCCTCAAGTTGTCCTAATTCCTTGGCAGAGTAGTGAGCCGAAACGGCTGTGGCTCTTTGAATTTGTTGGCAGAGGGGTCTGAATGATCTCTTGGTCGTCGACGCTCAAACCGAGCTTGTAGAATGCAGCGCTTGATATAATCTCGATCCTTGGATATAGATGTAAATTCAGGACAAGTAAACCGGTATATATACTTCGTTTCGTGGTAGGGGATATAAACAATGTCGTATGTTGAATCAGAGTTGTGGTTTAGAATGTCCTCAACAACAGTGTCAGAGATACGATGGTGCGGTGTTCCCCAAATCTCGCGCGGGTTTCCACTGTTGATATCCATTCTTAAAATCAGCACCAGAGGACCTCAGCAGAAATTTAAACAACCCCAAGGAATGATATGGAACAGGAGCGGAGACATGTGAGAAACAATGCAAAGATAATGAGGGGTTATGCAAAGCGTTAAGTACCTCAGGAACAAGGCTTAGATAATCATGACATACCGTTCAAGTACTTAGACACTAGTATTCCACAGCTTCAAGCTTGTGCAGTATTGAAACACCACTTTGGTCCTTATTGTACATTTGAACACACCTGAAGATATCTATATAAAGCGTTATCGAAACTGTAAACACTGTCATGGTTCTAACTCAATCTCCCTCAATAAGTGCTTATTCCCCGCTCATGATGAAATTGAGTAAGCAGAGTAAGCAGAGTAAGCAGAGTAAGCAGAGTAAACACATGTCGGACGATATCTCGGCGATAGCCTACGGAGTAACTGTGGTGACGACGGAAAGACTACCAGTTTTGTGTGGCCTTTGAGTCTGAAAGTGTGGCCTTTCTGCACTATGGTGTGATATCCTTCAGTCTAATTTAGTCATACCTAATTTATTCTAGCTCCCCGCTTGCTATCTAACCATCGAATCTACGTGCAAAGTATTCCTCCAAAGTTGGACTGGCACATCGCGCGGCTTTTGTTTGGATTAAGGGTGACGCTACGCTTCTTGTCACCAATGTGTCCATGAGCCGGCCACTCTGTATTGCCTATAAGGTAGGACTTCATGCGTCTCTGCCTTGTAGCCTATTCTGGCATGACAGAGTCATTCATTTGCATATATTTGTTTCCAAAAGTATCTTGTATCAAACACTGCCTATTATTGTTATTATTATTATTCATACTCGCGTCTGTCAGCCCTGTTTGGCTGAGTGGCGGCAGGTCTAGTAGGACAGCTGGGTAAGCTGCCGTAGTGGTAATCATTTGTTGGCTAGAAAGGAGCGTTCTGAGAGGATAATGCCTTGAATGGAAGTGTATTCTTGTCTGGGGAAATTATCTAATGAACAGGCGCCTTCCCAAGGCTATAGTAGGGGATGAAAGCCAAGAAAAGGAGTTGATCAATGTGTTGGTGTAGCTAGCTAAGATCTCTGGGACCATATGAGGCTAGCCTTGAGACAAGGAGCCTGATAAGGATCCTGAGATGGCTGGATTCTTACCAACATCATTTAAGTACAAACCCATCCATATGCCATACATATAATATGCCTTCTCACGTGCTTATTATCCTATACATCTCTTTATGTCACTATTACCAGGGCCGCGAATGACTCCTGGGCTTGGAGGTATCATTAGCTTTAAAAACATAAGAAATCTCCAATATTTGTGAAGCAGCTCACCTTTATAATGTGCCTATGACTCCAGTTACTGGAGGCACTTACCGGTGGTGGAGTGCATGTCTGGATTGAAAAAAGCTACTAAAGGCACCATATGCCAGCCAATAGAACCAGTGTCTACTACAGTGGTTTGACCTTGGCCTATAAACCAGTTTCCAAATAACAGCAGGTAAATATGCTGTTGTTGATAGCCCAGGCAAAAGCTGACAAAAAGACTGCTAAGAATGTAAATATAGCAAACTGTTAAAGACGTAGCCCAAAGGAGAGGGCTACGGGTACGGGAGTGTGATAGAACAGGGAAGGGTTGATAGAAGTATACTTCGTTATAATGTATACCGTAGGCCGTAATAGTAGTCTGAACGCTGGTTTTCCCCTTCGGGTCAAACCAGCGGCCTATATACTTCCGTGGGGTCACCTGACCCTTCGGTTAATGATGAGAATCGAGATAGTCCGGAGCGGGATATGGTTAATCCGTCTACCGACTCCTATGTGGCCCATTCGGGGCGCA
>WURS02006430.1:0-12567 GCA_011762765.2 Rhinocypha anisoptera
AGCGGGGTAGGGGTAGGAAGAGAATAGGCATCTTGGACAGAATGATAGGGGGTAGGAAGTATGCAGATTTGAAGAGGCATTATAGGTAGGTGTAATTGCTCATCAAAAACCAACCTTAATCTGTAGATTACCCTTCATCATATCAATATTTTGGTCCACTTTGTGACCAACAACTGGGAGAAATGCGAGATCTCGACAATGAAAGAAAGGAAAAAACCTGGCAATGACTATTAAAAACGAAAGATTGGGATGAATCCTGACTGCTTGACAGTGATATTATATATTTCATTGTTACACTATCCAGGATCTGATGGTCGAGTTTATCCATCAGTTGGATGAGTTTTCAAATAACACTGAGGTACTCTAGAAAACATTTATCTTTTGGCTCAATAGAATCTGAATGAACTTATTATTTTGCATAAATTTTACCATACTACATAAAATTAAAAACAAAATATTATATGGAGAAAAAAGTTTTCTATTTAAATTTTGATAGAGGGAAAAGAACACTATTTCCAAATGAATTTTTATTGGTATGACCATGGTTTCACAGCGGAACTACACTGCCTAATAAGCTCTGCGTTGAAACAATGGTCATTTTAAATTAAAATTCACTTGGAAACTGCAAAGTTGGTTTTTTAACCACTAGTATGATGGGCTTGCACAAAGTTCTGCCAGAGACAGTGTGGTATTTAAATTTCGATAATGTTTTACATTATCTGTAGTATACTTTTTGTTTCATTTACATAGAAAATTAATCAGGAATTTCTAATTACATAAATTATGAGTTCATATAATTATTTCTCCTAGTGCACATTCTCAGTGCTAACAACTTTGGCCCTGAAAAATATGCAGCAAATCCTGGGACTGACGCTCAACATAAGGGAGTGTTTTTGATATGACCATTATGTAATCATCCTCCATGTTATGATAGCTCTAGGATGAACCAATTTTTTATTTCAACATTTTCATGAAAAAACCCTCAGTTTTCAGGAGATTATGCAAATATTAAAATATGTGGCTGAACTTAACAGTTAATACACCTTGACTACAGGTGGTGAAGCTATTGGCACTTTTTCTGTAAAAGAAGCTTTAAAGCCAATGGAAATTCATACCTTACAAAAGTACAATGGAAACTCTTCTTCTCCAAAAGCAACAATTAAAACTGTATTTCTGAGTTAAAGGAGAAGTAGTAAAATTATTGTTTATGGGGAGTGTGTCAATATCTACAGTCATTTAGCATTATACCATCATAGAAACAAGCCATTTGGATTTGAAGTTTGAACTTAGGTGTGAATAGTTTTAAAAGTACATGTGGAAAAGATGCAATTTCTTAGTTAATGTGGAGTTTAAAAGTATAAAACAATATTATATATTATATAAATAGTAAATATAATAGTATCACAGATTATTACTTATTTTCAAAAACAAACTCCTGATCCAAAGATAAACATTAACAATGCTTATCATGAAGTAGTAATAGTAATTTTGTTTATAGCTTGCCTCGGCAGCTATGGTCATTTTGCACCTCTTCACTTTGAAGATTAAACCCATTTGGACAACACAACATCCATGCCCTGGGTGGGACTCAAACCCCCTGACCTTTGAGTTAGCAGGAGAGCACACTACCCACCAGGCTAACCTGGTCGGCTGCTTATCATGAAAATTCAGAATCTGACACCACTAAGTAATAAGATTCACACCCCAGCATTGGGATAAGAACAGCAGTTTGAGAAATGCAGACTTATGTGAAGATTCTTAGAGGTCCAGCATGGATAACACATTTTTATAACCACTGTCATCATTGTATATGGATGTGTAAAAAGAACTTTATGCCATTTCTCTGTCACTCAAGGTGCCATTAAATCTATGATAGACATAACTGCTATAGTGATAGCATCTACTGGTACTATGAGATACTCTTTGAGTCGTAACACTAACCATCATAATCAGGCAGTACGTCATCATGGACATTAGTTGCAGGATCTGATCTTAAAATGAAATAATTGACAGATTTGTCCCTTAGCCACACACGAAAAGCTCCTTCCACAAATATGGGAGATTTTTCTGAATGGCTTTCAATCAATTCCGCTTGAACTGGACTGTGTGCACTGACCAACCATGTGTCTTCATTAGAGTGCTCCACATCTTTAGTCTGACATAAAGTAAAAAATATTTATATATTAAAATAAGGGTAAATAAAGTACAGATATCATCACACCATCAAATATTAACTTAATAAATAATAATTAAACTACAAAAAGCATTCATGGAACCATTACAATAAGATTCATCCCTATCCAACAATGCAAAGTTAAGAAAATACAATACTCGTAGTTCCGGAAGCATTATATGCAGCTGAAATAACACAAATTGGTGGACAAACATAAATTAAAGAAATAGGGACACAGGAACGAAAAATTTTCATACTAAAAAATACAGAAGGGATCTGGAAGAAGACACCAGCATTAGAAATATAAAAACACATATAAGTTCAGGAAAAAAGAATGAAATTTTATGGACATATTTACAATAGGATGAATGAGAACAGAATATCAAGGCAGATTCTCGAAGCCTTCAACTCAGACAGGGGAAAAACAAATGGATAACAGAAATCGAAGAAGACTTCTGACAAAAAGATGTGACAATAGACGACAATGAATATAGACAAAAAAAAACTATGAACACTATCAAAAAACACAAATTTGAAACCACAACATAGGAAGAGAAGACAAGAGCAAGAGAAACAAAGTAGTGAACAATGAAGAAAATTTGGGAAGAAAGAAAAAACGCAAAGAAAACATGATAGAGGAATTCAAGTTCAAACACACTCTTTAACAGGGAATGACCATAAATAATAATAATGTACAAATATTATATACAAAAATTGACAATTAAGAGAAGACTGAGTACACATTTTATTGTTCATTACAAATTATTGTCATGCACCCGGCGTTCGCATATGAAATGATTTATTTATTAGAGAACCTTTTTTTGGCTACTCATTGAAAATCAGCTATAGTTCCATAAAGTTTTTTTTGGCTGTGTCATTTTAAGGCTAACTGACAGATGCAGATTTTACAATCAGAAAACTGGCTTACTTGATAGACTTCTACAACACTTTGAAGATCAACACTACTCATCTGTTTCAAAGCAAGGACTGCTAGTTCCATGCTATCATTGGGAAGAGGCCTTGGGAGAGGCCACGGACAAATGTTCTTAAACTTTGGCATCCAATACATCATTCTGCAGTATTTTCTCACAGGATGTCCCGTTCTCCCAAATATATTCACCAGGATGTCTTCAAGTTCGGTATCTGGCATTACACCTAGAAAATAATTATTGATAGTAATCAGTAGTAGGTTTAAAATTTTATAACGTTCGAAGTAACAATTTCTCCCAAATCTAATTGTTGAATTAAACATACCCCAAAATATGAAACAGATAAATGGAATATTTACTATAAAAACGCAATATTTACTTGCCATTGTCTTCCATTTGTTGTAAGACGTCTATAGCACATTGTTGCTGCTTTGGGTAGTGCATGAATTCGACTTGAAAAAGATTCGTAGGAATAAATTTACCCTTTGGAAAAACATCTATCAACTTCTTATAAGCTTCCAAGTCCTTGTGTACGCCAAACTCCTCCATATGCTTAAGAGCTGCATATATGAATTCAACATGACGACGTCTCTGTGGACCACGAGACTCGTAGATCCTCACCATTTCTAAGTAAGTGTCTTTATTTTTAGTCCCCAGTCTATCAAAAAAGTCTCTCGAAACAATTTCACTCGCACCTTCTTTAAAAGCGACATTCCCGGCAAAAAATGATCGACGAAAATTATAATCTGAGGCGCCCTTCCAAGTGAACTTCGAGTTTAACTTCATTGCCACTATAGATATTCCAGTTAACTTCATTCGAGTAAGTAAGCACGTTAAGCAAGCGGGATTCACTAATACTTTATTAAACCACATATTAGCCGTTACCAAACACTGACATTCATATAAGTGTAGAAATTAACAATTCCCAATTCATTACGGAACAAACTTGGAACTTTATACGAATTTACATCTGTAAAGTTGTTGTGCGTAAAACACTATTATTGCCATTTCCTTGCTACTCAGACGATTGAAATTACTGGGGTAATGTTGTAATATGCACAAAAATAGGATGTTTTTATCAGTATTTACAAGTAGTTATTATTTTACATGCAATCATTGTCCAGTATTCATAATACAAACTTCAAAACTTGTTTTTCTCTTTCACCGTATAACATATTATCTTTTTGGGAACGAACTGACCAGAACTGACCGAACCACTGGCCTCAACCGGCTGTAGCTTAGAAAAATTTCTGCACGACGTGAAAATTGAGAAATGAATCGCGTCGCACTATTCCCCAGTTGCGGGAAATTAAATGGTAATGATGACAGCACCAAAATTACTTCAATTTTCTGCTTAGGTTATTATTTCTTTTACGTGATTGAATTGTAACTCAATAACATGAAAAAACTTTATTAGTCAACAAAAAGGTATTATGGCGATGGCAATGAAAGAAGAGATAGGAAAATGATAGCTTCACCGAATGATGGCTATCTAGATATCAAAATATCAGCTGAAAAGGACTCTTAATATTTAATGGATTAGTTAATAAGCAGTATTATTGGAAAACAAAAATATGATATTACGACCTATTCAGAAAGTTGCACTATTAAATTAAACGTAAACCTGGGAAATCAAAAACTGTGGATGAACTTTAATGTATTGATACAAAAAAAAGTGGGCGAGCTTCAGTATTGGAATAATTATCAACACCACGACGGAATAAAAAACAGCATTAAGCAACTGGAAGTACTGTCCCACGGTAATGTCTCTACTTGCGTGATTTCTCCCATTGTCCCCTCCCCCATAGATTCTAAAGGAAACGTTTTCAAGTTAATTAACTTTTTAATTAATTATGTAAGAACAACTTAAGTTGTTCTTACGTAAGAAATGAATACGTAATGTACATAATATCCCCCGCCCCAATCATAATTAGTAGTTCTCTTATCGATGAAAATTCCTTCACCTCTTTTTTGCCAAACGATCACAGTGTTCTCAAACGTGAACAACCATCGTAAACGTGTAAGCATTCGCCATGAAAAAATGATTTTATGCTCCTAGGATTCGACAGCTAGAGTTCTCTATCGTCAGTCAGCCTTGCTATATTCAGCTAAACCATCAGAATCCAAGGTGAATCATTGGTTTATAGATATTTAAAATAATTGACTAGTCGATAAGTGACTCTTGTAACTGAGAGGTTTCATTATTTAAAGAGAAAAACGCTTAATATTTACAAAACACAACAAGCTTTTCATTAATGGACAGTAAAAATTTATTTCTATCGTGGGAAGTAAAGGCGAAGGTCTTGTTGCCCTATATAATTTGAAGAGTAAATACCCGTCGATATATTAGACCGAACATAGAAAAGACTAATGCATATCTCAAAACAATGAAAACTATGCTATTTTAATATACTTGTAAAGTTAAGCCAGGTTGTTTAAACGTTTGGCTTACAAGTTACAATATTACGGGAGGACATTTGATTTGAACATCGAGGCACAGAAACGCGTTTGTGTGCTTCCGGTAGTTCCCAGGTAACTCGAAATTGGCGCTGATTTGGGTGATATCACATGGGTACTATATGGCCAAGGTAATTCGACATCTCGCTTGTTCCTCGTTCAATAGAATCAATAGGATGTCCCACCTCTCATTTGCCACTATGTCATAGCTTTGACATAGTAAAATTATTCATTATATGTAGAGTTGTTTTCATCAGGAATGCACGAGTAAGAGAAATTCCATCTTATATGAGAGAATCTCGATCATTACACATGAGTTCGTTAGCCTCTTGGTCGTACCAGTCGTACTTTCTTGTGACATCACAAGATACATATTCCTATCGAACGAGGAACAAGCGAGATATCGAATGACCTTGATATTGTATTGTGTGTGACATACTATGACACATACGGCACATTATTTTTATCTGTGCATGCTAGTCTTTACGGTATGAAACTGTACATCCTTTGACTTAAGAAGATATGTTAAAGAGTTTTATATCGTTCAGTTATGTGTTATGAATTGCATAGATGAGTTTTTGGGTAACATGAGATTGGTCAAGTTCATTCTAGTGTTTAGGTGATCCTCCCTGCAACTTCCTTGCAAATATTAATTATTTCCGGGGCGCAAGCACAGTTTGTAACACCGCATAAAACTGGGTGTGTAGCAGTGAAAATGAATATAAATATAGAGCAATATAAGGTGAAGCTTATATCGGCAGTATGTGGTTATTTACTGCCGGCTTTGATTTTACCATGTCACGTTTATACTCTGTCATACTTTTGGAGTCAATATTCCAGGAATGTTGAAAAACGCTTATGCTCTTGTTCTTGTTGGGACACCGTTTTTAAAGGTATTAAAAGTGATTATTTAAGATCGAAATTTAGTTTAATATTATTGCCATATTGAGTTATATGTTGAATTTAAATTCTAGGTCCGTACGAAACCGGCGTGGCATCTTACAAGCATATGTACTTCAATGCCACTAGCAATGGATGTAAAATGTGGATTTTGACAGCGTTGGCAGTTGTGTCGTTATATGAAAGTATCAAGCGTCTAGTTCGACTTGCTTTGTTGAAAAGACTGCGTTTTAGTATGGCTCTTTTATTTTTAACCACATTGTTCTCTCATTATTATTCATGGTGGTCTTTCATAAATTACTGGAACGATGACTTCTATAATCAGTGGAATCATCAGTTGTTTTTTACATTGACTGAGTTGGTTTCAACGGTTATTATATTATATTACGCTAGTACTGAAAACTTCATTTCTACGAAATTGTTACTAGTTATATCTGGAGTTGGTGCCCTGCACATAGCGGTATCAGGTAGTGACCAGTTTATAGAAAATGTTGTTCATGGTAGAGGGCAATCACATCAAGTGATTCGAGATCTTTGCTTGATGGCACCAGATATATTGAATTTCACGGTGCCTATCATGCTATATATTCACACGTTTTGGAAGAAGAGACGATTTCCATCTAGCGGTTTATGGAGTTCCGTGCCAAAATATACTTTTGAGATAACTGCTCTGTTTCTGTTACTTCTCTTAGGTTTTACACTAAGTGTAATGCTGTGAGTTAAAATGTACGGTATTTGTCAGTCTTTATAAAATGAAGGCTATATTTTTATAGATACATCTTAACCAATGAAGCATTCTTTCTATGATAAGAATTGTCTTCTCATATTAAGGATCAAACTTTTGATCAAGTTTAGTAGGATTTATTAGTATGTATATAAATCATAATTTAGCATCTTAAAACATCCACCAAACTATTTGTCATTGCACTTTGTCCCTTTCTTTTAACATGGTAAAGTAAATGATTTCTTGTTTTTAAAATCTTTTTTCACTGTCTCACCTGTTTTATCTTTCTATATATTTTCTTTATAAATATTATTGTTAGCCTTATAGGACCTTATATTTGATGTTACAGCATGGTCATGAGGAGTAACCTCATATTTAAAAAAACCCATGTCCTTATTTTTGTTGAATAACTTTGTCTCCTTTAGAAATAAAAGTTATAATATTTTTTGTATTTTCGATATTATAATTGAGAATTGTTTGGTTTAATCAGGTGGATTCTATCCTTTCATGATAATACAAGTTTTGAATCCATATCATTAGAAGAAAAACATACTTTTCCACAGACTAGCGAAAGTTCGGCACATCTCACCATAATATAGCTTTTGCCACACTCCAGCCAATCCTCACCTGAATGACCTACAATATATATATAGTGACCTCACAATAAATTACGCTTTCTAAGCAATTCCTCCTGAACTCAAGAGTGCCCCTTCATACGTTATAATTCAACCAATCCACTCAAATCACCCAGTCACTGCCGTCCCAATACAAATCTACTCATGTTCTCCACATACAGATCTTATATTCCTTAGTCCAAATTATCACCCTGGCATTCCCCAACAATATACCAGAGGCCACACAGTAATCAACTCTTCCCTTGTGAAAAAAAAGATACCACAGACAAAAACTTCTCATGAAACTTTCATCTCTCTATGCTTCGCAATAAACAACAGGAGTTTGCCTTCCTGCCCCAAAATCCACTCCATCTCGATAAGCCTGACCTTGCAAGGCCTGAGCTTGGCCTTCTGATTTCTTGTGGACTCAGAACTTTTAGTTCTCCAATTTGTGTATTCTGCAAGGAAATAAGATGAGATGGCCTTTAGTTGGGAAAAAAATTTAACGGGAAGCCAATTGTTTTTTTATAAACATCTAATTAATATGTATTCCGATTCATTTCATATACCTCTAAATGAACTTTGAGGACCCAGTGTGATGATTACTTGTAAACTTTAACATCAAATAATAACAAAAAGGTTGTTGTACGCATGAAGTAGGAAGCTTAAAAGTAAAGTCCATAAGTAGAAAAGGAATTATTTTTTCATATTTTTCATAGTGTTAGGATGAATTTAAGACTGACTTTACCCGCCATTATATTTATAAATTATATGTCTCTCTCAGTGAGTTGTTTCAAGTACGATCAACCTTAATATTAGGCTTCTTAGACTGAAAGACAAAGCGTACAAGTACGGTAACGGATAGATAGAAGGACGATTAATGTCGGAGGAGCCACCAAAACACGTTTCAACAAGCAGTTAATGGTCCCACTATTTTTTATATTTCCATCAATATTAATTTAAAGCAGATATAAAAAAAAACTTGCATGTTTTTTTAAATATTCAGTAAATCCATTAACAGAAGTTCAATTTATATAAGGCTATTTTCATTCTTAAACTAAATTACGGGATTCATAATTTCAATGCAGAAGAGAAAATGAAACTTTTGACCAAGGACTGATAAAAAAAAATTTTTTATCTGTTCTTGGTCTTTCTAGAATCTGAAATTGACCTTCCACCACTAGTCCCTTTCTCTGTAGAGAAGAAGAGTATTTATATATTTTTCTATTTATATAATTTAATTAACTATAATATTTATCAATTTTAAACTAAAGAATGCAAATATTTTCGTAATTTAATATCTTTAAGTGCATAATCCGTTTTTCCAGTCTGTCTCGTATATAAATATACTGTAAACCGTGAGAAAAGGAACGTTGTAGATAGCCTACCATCGGATATAGTTGGTGTCTCATCTGATGTCTACAAGGGAAGAGCTAATGGCCCTTCATCATTCCTTTTATATTTAGACGATATTAAGACTGTGGTCACCAGTAAAACTCATCTTTTTTCCGACAACACAATAGTATACAAGAGTATTATCAGCCAGGAAAATAGGGAATCACTTTCAAAAACCCAAATGTGTTTCAAAATTAGTGTGAGATATGGCAAGTGGAACTAAATTTGAAAATATGTGTAACAGTGAACTTTTGAAGGATGAGCAGTTACTCGAAGGTTCTAGTCTTGGAATTCGATCGATTGCAACGCAGAGAAGCTAGATGTGAGGAACATTATGATCTATTTAGTAATGCAACGACGTTATTTGAGGAGATAAGTTAAGAACCGCTCGTTGATATTAGGCTAACATATAGGTTAAATTTATCGTGTAAATTTGCAGGCAGATTACTAAAATGAAGAGGTTAATGACAAATTGCAGACCCCGTCATACTACCTACCGTAGATCAAATCACGCACGCAAAATCAGGAATATATAAGGTAGAAAGGATGGATTTAAAATGTCATTGCTCCCCACACTATCAGAGATCAGAATACACTTGGTCCTAGGGATCGTTAGCAAATGTACTGTATACACTTTAAAGTTATTTTGCGTGTAGGTTGCTGTAGGTAGTTGGTCATTGTTCCCCTATGATGTGTTCCCCTGTGAATAATGTTTTGCGTGCAAGTAGCTTCCTTCTGTGAGAATAATTTCTAACATTTGCATGGGGGGGGGGAGGACATGCATGGTGGTGCCCACACCCTGTCACACAAGAACTTGAGGTGGCCTGCATAGTAACACGCAGAAATGTAATTAGAATTAAACGAATCGGTAGCCACCTTTTGCCACGAAAAAGCCGACAACCCGCCTTGCTTATTTATATTTATATTTTACTATTATTATTTATGTATATGTAATTTTCTTGCTTTCAATGTAATTTGGAAAATATAATGGTTTTTGGGTTCCGATTATAGTGTTTTTCTTAGATATTATATCACAGGATTTACATTTTTCAGTAATCTACTATGGTTAGGA
Source organism: Rhinocypha anisoptera (assembly GCA_011762765.2). Classification (NCBI taxonomy): domain Eukaryota; kingdom Metazoa; phylum Arthropoda; class Insecta; order Odonata; family Chlorocyphidae; genus Rhinocypha; species Rhinocypha anisoptera. Next base: position 10,265 of record WURS02006430.1, read on the forward strand.
ATATGTTGACATTACAAAAAATGTGTCACTTATAATATCTTTTCCGTCATTGTGTCGTGGTAGAATTAGAACCATAAAATTTTATCAGAAAGCTGTCATATTAATCTGAAAAACTGATCCATTGAAATACACTTTGGCTAGTTATTATTGCATTTAAAACAGCGCGTAAATCACACGAAATACCATATCCTAAACTTGAAAAGTGATGTGAGAGATAGATAGTGTTACGGATGCTTAAAACCCACAGGCTTAATCATTGGATATTTATCAAGATAACATTTTTCTTTGACATTATGGACACATTGATTTGTGGTGTTGGTTAATAATCGAGTAAAAATAACATTGGTAAAAGAAAAAAATGGCTTAAATCTGATCTTGACCCTTTCCAAGATTAAACTTTTAAGGAAAAGCTCGGAATATACTTGATTAAGAAAAGAATACAAACTCGCTCAAAATTCAAGTTTTATTGGGAAAAAATTTAAGTATGTATCTATGTAGCAAAAAAAACTTTAAACTTGAATAGAATACTTCGAATTCCATTCAATTCAGCCATTCGTCCGTATACGTGTGGGAAATAATTCAGAACTTATCTAGTACCCTTTATACTAACACCGCGCACGAAAATAGGACATTTATTTTATCAAATCATACTGGTTTGGAACATATATTACGAACACAATATCACTAGAAAAATATTTGGTTGAAAAAAATGATTGATCAACTTTTTAAAGATTCATCTAACCTTTCCACTTCTTCTATACTTCTAATGTATTTAAAATACTTTGAAGTACTTATAAGAGCAATACTGAAAATATTTTTTAATATCCTTCTTTTCTCTCTCTGTCTTTCCTCTTGTGCCCTCATACATTCGTACCCGTTTACTGAGGAGAAATTATTCTCTCATTGTGATCGATGTAAAACTCGAATGACAGTGAAATATTTTTTAACCAAATACTAGACCTGGAGTGACTTCCGGATGAAATCTGAATGAGTGGCAGCGGCCGGAAGTTCATACTTTAAGACAATGACAATAAAATTAACAAACTATTTTGTTTATAAAGACCGAAAAATTACTTAGATTGATTTGAATAAAAAAATAAATTACACAGGAACATAGTTTTTCATTTTGAGCGGAGTGAACAGTGCACTAACAAGGAATTAGAAGCTAAAATTTAGAGTAAACTTCGACTGTACAGTAAAATTTAGAGTAAAAGTCGACGCACCCAAAAAACTCACAAAAGCAAATATCACCTCTCCTCCCTTAAATTTTCATGGGTTTGTACTCCATATCCTCCCTCATCTTAGTCTTTCCCTCTCCGCCTCTACTTCGCATCGCTCATTTCTTCGGCATCATATTCCGTGCCACGGTTTTCTTTCCTTTCTCTTCTCTGTTCTCCAAACATTATTGCATTCCCCAGTCTTATTTATTCCCCACCCTCTTCCCCTAAAAGATCCACCCTTTTTATTCCTTTTTATTTTTAGGTCTTAATACATAAATTGCATTCCTTTCTCCTTTCTCCAGCCTCCACACCTCCGTGCAGCCTCCCCCTCCATCTCGTCTCCAGATCTTATTGTCGCCTCTTACGCTCTACTTTGCACTTTACATCTCCTCCCGTCCTTTCTCCCCTTCCCGTCCTCCTAAGTCACTTCCCTCCACCACCTCGTTTATCCTTCTCCCGACCCCCCCCCCCCACACTTCCCTTCAATTCGCTCTCGATATTTATTATCTCCCCCGCCTCACCCCCTTTCGGCACATGTGCCCCACCTATTTTCTTCACTACTGCGTCTACCCAACCCTCAAACACTCTCCTCCGCAGTGTATACGAACTACTCTTAACCCTTTTGTTTTTTGGATCGAGAGAGAGAGAGAGGGAGGGGAGTAAGTAGCATCTGCTCTTCTTCTCACACTCTTGGCCAGCATTCCCCTCCAATTCCTTCTCATATTCGTCTCCTCCCTAAATTCTCCTCCTTCCTATTTTTCCTCCTCCCACCAGCATCTTACTTCCTCGCCCACGCAGCTTGTAGTCTCCAGACACCCTCGCATCACTTCGCTTCTGGCATCTCCCTTTTTTTATCCTCCCCTCCCGTATTTAGAAAAAATAAATAAATATATATATATATATTCCCAATCTCCCCACCACGCTCGGGGTGCCAACATTTCTCGTGCAGCGCCACACTATTCCGTCCGACTCCCCCCTACTCTCTTACTCGCTCCTTCTCCGCTAACCCTGCCCCCCCCCCCCCCCCCCCCCCCCCCCCCCCCCCCCCCCCCCCCCCCCCCCCCCCCCCCCCCCCCCCCCCCC
>WURS02006440.1:0-12567 GCA_011762765.2 Rhinocypha anisoptera
GTGGCATAGTTGGATATATGTACTGTTCGGGGGTTAGGTTGGTGGCATAGTTGGATATATGTACTGTTCGGGGGTTAAATTGGGCATAGTTTCTTACCCTAAAAAGAATATCGGAAATTTCATGTTCAAACTTATCCACCGAATACAAATGATGAGACTTATCGCCCCACTGATCAAACCAACCGGGCCAGAATTCGGACACATAAACCGCTTTGTTTTGTGCCTTCTTAAAGTCCATCAACTCATGGTACGAGTTCTGATTGAGATTGGCTGTTTCGAGAATGCCAAGACTCTTGACCGGGTTACGCTTTGCCGCCCCCACTGGGTCACATGTGAACAACAATTCCTATGAGGGTTTGAATTGAATTAATTAGAAATTAGCCTTATAATTAGAATTTGAATTATAATTAGAAAATAAACTCGAGTTATCATAATTTGAAAGGAAATGAAAAAAATCAAATCAAATCGAGTGAGAATTGGAAAAGTTTGAAAGTTCAAATCAAATTGAATGAGAATTTGAAGAATTATGCACAACATTTGAATTAAATTGGAATAAGATTCGAATCACAACAGAGTGAAAGTTAGATTCGAATTGGTGATGAATTTGAATCACAACAGTGAGAGTTAGATTCGAATCGGTAACAAATTCGAATCACAAAAGTAAAAGTTAGATTTGAATCGGTTAAGCACAGTTGAAGTAGGATAACTTTTACAGTACAACAAAAATGGCAGAAAATCAAAAATTTCAGAACATAGAAAAAATAAACCCATGACCATAATTAAATATATAGGAAAGTTTTTGTGACAGTTACCTTAAACCCGGTTTTTAAAACCATTTCCTTCATCTCTTCCAAGTAGTGCAAGTCCTTCATTCCCACGCCAAAATACTCATTCTCAAACTGAAGCGCCACAATAGGACCGCCTTTTTGAAACTGATTCCGCAACAAAATCGGGAAAATGGCATCGAAAAACCTTTGGACTGCTTTCATATACGGCGCATAGGTGGTTCTAAGGTTCATCTTTGGATCGCGAAGTAGCCAGGAGGGAAAACCGCCAAACTCCCACTCGCCACAAACATAGGGTCCCACTCGGAACACGACAAACATATCCATCGCTTTGACCTCTTTGAGAAAGTGTTCCAGAGCTAGATTGGGAGATTCAAAGTCAAACTTTCCTGGTTGATCTTCGTGAAGATTCCAAGCGGGGTAGATTTGAACCGTGTTGAGACCTGCGGCCTGTAAAAGGTTAACGATTTGGTTAGGTTTGTTCTATTGCCAACGTTTTTCGAGCACATTTTGATCCAGAACATTGCGCATGCGTAAGGCTTATAAACGATGCGTTTATTAGTGCGCATTCGATAGGCTTATTAATGAGTTGCACGTATCTCGTGTGGCGCATGCGTAGTGACTTTGTTCTCGCTCTAATTTTGTGAGTATGAAAGAGTGAGAAGCAAAAATCACTGAAATGTGTTACATAGAATCAGACATAGAGTCTAAAAATATTTTTTAAATAGTATAAAACCTAAACATTCTTTGAATCTCATTAATTTTTTAAAATAAAAGTTTTAATTTTAATTTTTATAAATATATTAAAATAACTAAATTTTTTAAAACAAAAACTTTACTCGAGTGTTAACCATCTAAAAGTAAAGAATAAACTATGAATCACAGGAAAAACCAACCCTGTGTATTTACATTTAGACGAGTTTCTGAAAAGTTTCTTGCCAAATAGCACTACTAAAGTAACGTAATTCTAAAAAACTTTCTTTAATGATTGGCTTTTTCTGCAATCCCTAGAGAAATTCGAGTTAGTTTGAGGATAAACGCTTACCTTAAATCTCAACAAGGTTTGTCGCCAGTACTGAGGCACGACTCGAAAGTAGTGAAACGACCCACCATAGAGTACAATGGGTTTTCCATTCAGAGTAAAGTTATCCTGATGAGCCACCAGACCTTCTTTGATGCCACCGGAAGTGTAATGCTCGTACAGTGTAGGTAGATCCGCTTCAGTTCTAGGGGACCCTAAAGTTAGACCTAGAGACAGAACTAAGGCTAAGAAAGAGATAAAGCCAACCATCTTGGGTCGTAGGTTTTCTTGGTTTTGAAGAGAGAACTTTGTTCCCGATTTGTCTCGGATAAAGTGTTTATATATCAAACACTTCAATTTATAGAGAGATAGATAAAGAGAGAGATAGAGAGAGAAATAGAAGAGAGATCATCTTATCATCTTCTCAAATATTTAAAGACAAAAATTTGTGCCATATCTATCATAATAAAAAACCACTTGAGATTTGTGATTTGAATATTTTAGATTTTTCTTATTTAAAAATAGAATTTATATATATATATATTTTTTAGATATGTGGACACACAATAAAAAAAATATGAGGATGTTAGATTATTACTTTTGCTATTTTTTAAAAAGATAAATTAGTAAATATTTAGATGGGAATTTGACAAAAAATAAATTAGATTTAATTGGCTGAAGATAAAGTTAAAATATTTAAATAATTTTCTTTCAAAACAATTTACATGAAACGCACGCAAACGTTAAAATCGAGAATGGTAGATGAGAGAGGAGAGAGAGAGAGAGATAGAGAGGGAGTGGGGGGGAGGGAGCGACGCTCGCGCGCATGACGCAAACTGCGGACGTTGCCTGCGAACCACTAAATCTAAAGCATAAATTCCGTAGCATCCAGCCCTGAATAAAAACCCCTACCTGGGCAGCCGCGACGCCCTCCGTGACCCCATCTGATGCAATCCCCCTGCCCTCCCTCTCCCATTTAAATCCCTTTATTGGGCTCGGGCGGTGGTCAAGCGGCGCGAGAGATAGGTCGCATTTCGGGTGCAGTTCAAACATTTTATCCTAGTGGATATTCTAATTATCGGCATGTGGTATCTCCTTCTTCCCCCACTCCGCCACGCTTAATTTGGGCGCGACGCAAAACGAGGCGAATTCACGCGGAGGTAATTATCACCCCGGAAAAATTTAGTGCCGCGGACTTATTTTTTCTTTATTTTTTTTATCTCCACGGTGCTCGGAGCTAAAACGTGTTTGGTTGTGTAGCGGTACTCTGTTACGGATTCGTTGTAAATATCATCACTCGCATAGAAACTACGAAATTATCCCCACGTGAAAGTCAGAATTGGGCGGTCATTCGTCCGATGCTGAAAAACGTGAAGTACTGCCTTATTCCGTAAAATTACCTCACTCATTTAGATTCGTGGAGCAAATATTAAGTGTGGGAAAAAATTAACGCAGACGTCAGAGAAACTCGTTCCTTATAAACTCTGAAAGCTACAAAATTTCACCCCCGTTCCACCTGAAATACTAAACTAAATCGAGGAATAATTATTTGTGCCTTAAGTTTCATATGTTCGTAATACCATATAACTGACTGCACCTAAGCACGAAGCAATATAATGTTACAACATAAATATGAGACAGAGCTGTCTCTAATATACTCCGATGGGTTTTTTGAGAATATTCCTGCATTTCTTGCATTGGTTTTAGGGTATATATTAAATATGGTCCTATTTAGGAATTTATTCTTAAATTACCAGCTGATACTTTCTAAAATAGACCTTACATTTACTTGTGAGAAAATTAAAGTAGACTACAGACAAAATAAATCACACAAGTTTGAACTATAAGCTTAAGAATGGATTCAGAGCTAAAACGAAGTTCTTTGAAAATATTAAAAGATGTATATTGTATAAAATGACACTAATTAAAAGAGTATTTTAATAAAATACGATTACTTGCAATCGTTTCTTATGTATATCTCTATTATCGTATTCTATATATTATAGTATTATATATTTTAAATGTTCGTTAAAAATATAAAATGTTACAGTTGCAATTTATATTCAGTATTAACATAGTTAAAGAAATACAAAAAAACTTTGTATGTCCACAATTTTTATTAAAACGACCGAGCAGTCGACATCACCAGGTGGTGTTGTCACCTCCTGATGATGTCGACTGCTCGACGAAGCCGGTCGTTTTAATAAAAATTGTGGACGCAAAAAATTGTGTTGTATTTCTTCATCATGAAGTTCCATAAAGTTGAGCCAGATAACCATTGAATTCATTAAAGTAGTTAATGGAAAAACATTTCCTTGAGAAGATCATATAACGGAGGTTGCTATATATAAGTGTTCTAAAATTTTTCAAAAATCATATACATATAAACAGCTAATCCCAATGACATACGACATTGGGGGACTTAAAATCACATAGAATCAACTTTCTGAAAAAGAGAAACACTAAGGATTTCTAAAGTTTAAACATCTTTGCATATTGCATAAACACTTAATACATTTTTGTTAAAAAAACGTGTCTATCCCGTATTGTAGATGTCTCTTCCTTTGTAGATTATATCTCTTTTGTTTTAATTTAAAATTATAAATAAAAAAATATTAAAATATAACTTTGAAAGCGGTAGTGAACCAGGTGTATGATATCCGTTTAGTGAGATATTGCGTCTGTCTTTAAGACATTACTTTCCAACGAATATGTTTCATGGAAAATACGGCAGGTATTACGACCAAAAATCTATGCCATGATCACATTTGGTTCAACTAAAAGGTTTTTAAAACTTTTGAAATTTTTAAAATATTTGATACCATCAAAGTTTTAATATTTTCATGAAACCTACTTATAATCAAATATAGACGAATAAAAAAGGAATGCAATACGGAATTTCTTTGTTATGGAAATCCCATAGAGAATTACATATGTTTAAGCGATTTCTTGTACCTTTTAAGATTCTAGTAGCAACATCATTTTTCGAAAACGGTTTTCGCCAATGGCAGTGATGTTAGCTTGGGTGAAATATCATCATTAGACAGGAGAAAATGTTTTGGCTAAATATGGCCGATATTAACTGATGGTCTCTATTCTTCACTGGAAAATAAATAAAAATCACACAAATTGAATGAAGATTCGAGAAGTGATTTGAAGGTAAAAATTCAAAACTTGGTATTAAACTGCTTAATTTAGCAAAAACGTAGATATATTTATGCATGCTCATCGGTACTGAATTTAAAAGGGACTAAATCAATATCCGATGAATTTTCAGCTGTTCGCAGAGAAGGAATCAGAGTGTTTTCCCCAATACCATATATTCCACTTAACAGCATAAAGTTCAAGATACCAAAAAATTGATTATTAAATTCATTCTCTTATGCTAATGTAATTACTACGAAGTTCCAAATGTATTACCTCCCAAATCATTTAACCGCGATGGCCTGGAGTGCTCCCTATCCTGAGTTGCTTTGTATACGACCGTTAGTTTATGTGACAAAGTCCAACAAAAGGAAAAATAAATAGAGTAAATGAAAAGTGTACCTGCGAACCTGTTCTAGATATCTCGATTGAAATTCAATACTGAAAATAACAAATGTTTGACTGGCATGCGGAATGTCAGGAAAATTTAAAATTCAAAGCGATTTATGAAGACAAACTTAAGCATTTGAGTTTTTCACAAATTTTTAATTAACATTTGGTTAAAAGTGTAATCATGTGCTCTTATTCTTAAGGATGTCACATTTATCACGAGCAGTAGAAGCATCATTATACAGGGTTCAAATTCTTGCAGTGATACGGGTATCCACTGTGACTATCCGTGGCATTATTACGCTGTTAGCACATGCGAAATGCTTGAGAATTTGCAAAAATGGGGAATGTAACGATCAATACTTTCAATGACCTTCCACCTCGGCTTCAGCGCACGCTCCTCTGGATAAAAAAAACAACGCAAAAACTCTTTGCCTTAACCTGCGGATGCATATAAAAGACCACTAAATCAATATAAAAATGCTTTTGTTCTTCCGAGTTTTTGGGATAGTTCCAGCCTCGTTTTTAACAATGGAAGCAAAAGCAGCTCAAGGATGAGGGAAAAACAAGAAAACTCTTCAGCGTCTACGAGAGCTATACTTATACGTACTTTTTCCGATATTGATAACGTCGTAAATGAAACAAAAATAAAAGTCCTTAGGGGCATTTCCGAACTGGAACACAGACTAATCGAGGGTAAAGTGGACAGAAAACACCAAGTGCGCATTTTGAAGTAACATAGCCTTAGATTTAGTTTCGAACGAAAGGAAATGAGATTTTCATTCAGGCTTGGTAGAAAAAGGACATTACTTTTAATTTATAGATTATTATGTATTTTCTCTGAATGTAGATTACTATATTTTCATCTTTTTATAAATTCGACCTTATATTTCAACCTTTGAACATTCTGTATATAATGTCCCCTATCCTTTCCTACCCCTATCTCGTTTAACCAACCATCAACCTCTTACTGTTTTACACAACCTCTGAGTATGTCTTTCGTCCACTCATCCTTCCTTCCTTTCGGTTTCCGCCAAAAACTGCCTTCGCGGCTTTTCAACAGGTACCTCATATACTTTTCTTATCGCAAAATCTTTCTTTAATAATATCCTTATAATATTATATTACCTTCATAATCCTTGAAATATTCCGACCATTTTACTCCAACCCAAATGATTAAATATTATTTTTATTCATTTTTTTTACCCAAATAAATACATACATGATTATCTATCTTAATCTTATTTATTTATATTTGTTTATTTTTATAGCTGAATATTAGTGGTGAAGAAAAATACCTAGTCATATTACAATATATATTTTCCCTTACCACTTTAAACCCATTAACGTCAACTGTGATCCGATAAAACGTGTGACTGAACAACGAGTTCAGGTTTCAATTTTCAAAGAGCTAAGTGGTTTGTGATATAAGCCCGGCACACAGGGATTATTGACATTTCCACCAATATTTGTACCTTAAATGAGCTTACTTAAAATTCACGCTTCTGCAATATTCCTTAGTAATCCATTGATTATCAAACCATTGATTACTATTCTATTCACTTTTATTGTGTTTTGCCAATTTATAGTACCCTATATAATGCACATCGTATTTTATATGCGTATCCATCCAACTCATTTTTACCAACCTATTTCATATCACAAAAGTCCCGTCTTGTACGTGCATTATAAAAAAGTACGTTAATTCTAAAAAAAAGCTCACTCCAGCTGATCTACTGGCTTTTTCATTTATAAAATCCGCAATAATGTCAAATAATTTAATTCATCCATAAACTTCATAAATATTTAGGGGCTCTACATATAGATCCATCTCAAAATTTAATCCTGCCCCCGCCATTCCAAAATACTTCGAAACACAAAAAACACACCTCCATCAATCTGATTCTCAAACACACACGTGAATTGCATATGGAGAATAAGTAGCAATATTTTTATCTAGATCATTCAAAAATGTATCTATAATTATTCAACAATAAAAAGTAATCTAGAATTTCCTGTTATTTCCGATTTCACTTGCAATGATAATAGAAGCATACCAATGATGAAATCTGAATTTTCTTGCTAAGAGCTACTGGATTCGAATACAAATTTTTCTAATATTGAATACTAAAATAATTACTTATTTCAACAAAACTTTATTCGATTTAAATTTCCTCTTCCAGTTTTAACACAAAGTTCCTGATTCAATTTACTGTAGCAAATCCATCAATGTTAACAGGAGTAATGGCAACTATTAACCCAATGCTCACGAAATAATTTAGAAACATATCAAAAACAAACTCTGATCTTAAACCATCCTTTCTTTTCAACTCCCAAACTTTCTTCAACTCCAAAAATATTCCTCCTTAGAGAAAGATGCGGAGGAGTAACCAATCTAACTAGCTCCAAAACGGGAGAAATACAATACCCCCAATGCTAAAGAGTTAGCCCAGAGGCATGAAATAGATACTCTTACCCAGCAGGTAAGGGAAAATTAAGGGGAACAGATGAACTATTGCGCAGAGAGTCAAAGGGAACTCTTAACAAAGGGAGAAATTCAGGAGTGGAGGAAAAATAAAGGGAGGAGGAAGGGGATGAAGCACCACCCCTGCGGCTAGGTGGCGGCTCAATCGCAGGATTCCTCACCGTCTTAATTAAACCCCGCCAGCGTTTCTTCCTCCGTTTGCGAAAAGAAAAATGCAGAGAGAGGAGAGGGTTGCTTTAGATATTGAGTAAAAGACGGAGGTTGGAGGTAATAGGACGGTGATGAACAGAGCGGGTGGAGGAAAACAATAGGACGTGACGGAGACGGACGTCATTGGCCCGTAAGCCTTCACGCCTAGAGGTAAGGATTTCAGTTTCTCCTCTCGGCCAACCAGCCGGCCAAAAGAGCATGCGGAGTATGAGGAAGTATATAAGAAAATTCTATATTTTGAGGTCTATAAAAGTTTACCTCTCTTACCAAACATAAGAGGCAAAGAGGCATGAAATAATGAAAGGAGGCAATAGCGGACAAAAGTTCTAAACATATTAAGTGTGGTAAGCTAAACATTTTTAACACGGTGCATCGGTTGTAAAAGAATCAAGAGAAATAAACGAAGATATACATAAATATGTAACATAGGTTTTCTCCTTATGCTAGAACATAAAAAGGTGCTAGATATCTCCTATATTGTGATTTTTGTATTAAATAGTGTCTGTTTTAATAGTAAAAAGGAAATTTAGAGGTACATTTGTCACTTTAAACGTCACAATTACTGAGGACAAACAAATTTTTTCGTCTTGAAAAAATACGGTGTGGCTAAATAGAGTCTATGGTTAATACTACCATGCAAGAAAAACCACCTATTTTAGCTAACGTACCTCTTCTCTCCCGATCAAATAAAGGAGGAAAATCCTGTAGGTAAAGTGTTTAGCCTCCTATATTGATTATCGTACTACGTTAGCACTCCGAAGATTAGTTTAACTATAGAGCCATTCTATAGTATCAATCCAAAATAATCTGAAATCTGTGAATTCTTACCAGCTGTCATTCTATCTGAAATACCTATTACTTCCCTACCGTTTCCACGCTTATTCAGTAATCTACCTCTGATCACCCCTTCAATCCACCTTTCCTGCCTTCCTTTTGGATTTCACGCAAAAGTCCCTCACCTCCCCTACCATTATTTTCACTTCTCCATTATTTATCTGCACCGTCCACTTCACTCTATTCATTCTTCGACAAACCCTTCACTAAAGAGCCACCAGCCTACGCTCGTCACCTTCTTCATGGACCAGGATTCAGATTCATATAATGAAGCGCTCCATATGAAGGATTTCACTAACCTTATACTCTCGCCTTCCGTTAAGGTCCGTTTCATTAACTCCATCCTTTTCGCAAAAGCGTCTACTGCTAGCGAAATTTTTCTTCTAATACCCTTGCTGCTGCTCCCGTTTTTGCATATGACACCACCCAAATCAGTATGAAACACTACCCGTTCCAACTTAATCTCTCCAAGTCTTAGACTACCGAGTTCTAGAGCATATCATTACTTTCGTTTTCTTACTATTAATTGACATCCTAAATCTCTGACGTCGATCCTGTAAAGCACTCAAAAATGTCTGCAATTCTTTGCCTGAATAGCTAGCTTAACCTTCCACGAACTTGACTAATTTAATGGGTCCCACAGCCACTTCTATTCAGGATGTCCCACAACCACTTTCGATGCCTCTATTACAATTTTTACGTCCTGTAAGACCAGAAGTATGACAGGAAATCATTTTTAAAACAAGTTAAAAATTAATATAGTATTTTATTCGATTTTTCATTTTACTCGATATTCGACTCATATTTAAGATATAATTTGTTGTTAACTTTAAAATAAGTCACTTTTTAGAAACATGATAAAATACAGTATGTAAAATTAAATTGTAAGCTGAAAATAACTTATCGCACTCTTTTATAACTGGTGTAAAATATTTGCGACAAGTTTTATACTGTGTTGAGTGACTAAGGTCATTTTTTAAATGATCTTCATTAAGCTCTTATTTGGATCTAGTAAAAAGTGCCCCAAAATGTATTTCACATTTTTCAAAATGAGAATTATTTGATATTTCATCCAAATATCGTCTTTTTCGAAGAGACATTCCTGGTCAGAAAAAACCAGGGACACTTTTGGAATATTTCATGGCTTAAATATTTTCATACCTAGTCTTCTAAATTGCATCTACTCCAATTTTCTGAATGGTCTTAAATATTACAAAATAAGCGTTAACTCTTAATCAATAAATCGATATCTCAGATATACCCGTATGGATTAAGAGAATTTCTTTCTGATTCCTTTCCCCGGGGATTCTTCCCTCATCTAAATATGAAGCCATAACCAACCTAGCAAACCAAAATGAGAATTCCTAAATGGGATTTGAGTGTTACAGATCAAAAGGTCATGAAAAAAGTTGTTCATTTTTTTAAAATTTAGACTCCCCTATATGCTCTATTTCGGCGTAGCCACACAGCTGATCCGGATTAAGACCCGACCACACGGCCCTCACGATTGCCGATTCAGACGATCGCGAAATAAGACGAAATGAATGAAGACTATTTGCAGGTAAAATGCACGCCTTGTGCTGGAGCCTAATCGAGCTTGTTGCACCACAGATATTTAAAAAGGAAGAGTTGTACAATCGCGAGATCGGGAGCGAATTTCCCCCCCGGGCTATTTCAAATAAACACTTACGGTAATGAGAACCACCCTCCCGGACAAGTATTCGCACTGAAAATCCGCCGTCCGTCGAACTCGAAAACGAGCACATCCCTTTCAGTGATGGCCTCAATAAGGAAGGAAGGAAGCACGGGGAAAAATCCAGAGAGAGGACCCCCCTTTCATTCGTCGGAAGTTTTTCATTACCGCTGTGAGGGAGCGGAGCAGGAGAGAGAGAGAGAGATCCAATCACTTCTTTTTCGAAATGAAAGACACCAACGGTGATTATATACTGGAGGGAGAGGAAAAAGAGAAAAAGGAGAGAGAGAAAGGATGGTGCTAGAGAGACGCAGAAAATATCGGTACGGCAGTGAATGGATTGGAAGATAAGCTGGAATCTATAAAACAAAAAGGTGCCAAGAAAGATGCTGGAATAGAATTAATATAGAAGAATACGGTATTTTTAATGATATCCCGCAGGGGATATCAATTAAAAGTGTCTCAAAAATAGCTTTATGATTATTTGTGGATCAAATAGCAAATAGTCATTCTTCACCTTCCATAATTTAACAACCCTCAAATTGAAATATCAGAAAAAATGCTATTACAAAAGTTTTTGAAACATGCGGCGCTGAGGGGTACAGCTAACAAAGGGGATCTCTTAGGAAAAGTATCTGAATTGTTTCATGTTTCCAAAAGTAACGTTTCCTAGGTTATTTTTAATACGTGGAATAGTTTTTATTATATTCGAGGTCAACAACGGCACAAATATGAATGTCAAAACATTTCTATCTTAAAACACAATTTTCAAGATTCAGATACTGAGAGGAATCACTTTCGAAATTATTGTCACATAGTATTGCCTAGTTAAAATATTTTCAAAAGTGTTTTCCATAGGCCACGTAAATAATTTGTACGCTGTAAATGATACGTGCCTTCTATCTCAAAATATTAATGTCATCATGATGGCGTAATATATAGAAACATGGGTAGAAATTACGTGTTTTAAACAGTGGAAAAGTGTTTTCATTTGATTTCATAGAAAGTTGCGAGTTTCTCTAACGAAATTTGTCCTAAAAATTGAAATAAATTTCATTTATTGGGAAAAATTTCTTTCTTTCAATATGAAGCATCCACACATTGAAAATTGTTGAATATTTCTCCAAAATATTTCTTTAAAAAATCCTCTATGAGCAACTAAATGCAGTCAAATATTGGAATCTTTTCAATTGAAATTCCGTTGTTCACACGTCTATTTTTTTACTGACCAAAAGATATTAGTTAATGAATTAATTTTCAAAGTAACTGTGACTTGATTATTTATCAATTGTAAACCTATATACTTTACTTTAAACATTGTTTTTTTATTTTTATTTTTATTTTATTGTATTTTTTCTTATATCAATAGAACCGGAATTTAACACAATTAGTTGTTTTATGTTTTAAAAGAGTGTTAGCATAAGTAATACATCAGTGTTATTATATACTGTACTTGCTACCAATTCGACACTTATTATGCGACAATATTTATAATGAAAACATAAGGTGCGTGTTGCGCGTGTTGCTGTTATTGACTGCTTGCCTTTGTTGGTCCATATAGGCTGGTTGTTCTTCGCTTTCCGAAATGAGGTCCTTCATAGTATTATTTTATCAGATGAGACTCCGTACATTAATTTTCATTTTGCTGAGGATCTGTTACCAGCGACATACGTAAACGAAAATGTTTAACCTTCATCAATACCATGTCATACCGCATGACCACTGTGAACCGAGACAACCATACACACTCAACCACTACAATTATAAAGGAAATTAATTAAAAAGGCTCTCTTCAATCCGTAACTTCAAGCAGAAAAAGTCATTCAAACTCGCTTGGGCACTTCAGCATCTTCCGAAATTCCTCCGGAAATTCCGACTACGTGAAATTCCATGAAATCAGACCCCAGCGACGGCGAAGGCTCGCTCGGAATGTACGCCTCGGAGAATGACAAAAGAGTGCCAAAGGGTGAAATTTTTTTACGGTCACCTGACCTATTTCATCCCC
>WURS02006451.1:0-12567 GCA_011762765.2 Rhinocypha anisoptera
GTTTTAACTCTTTTCTCCATTAGATGCATTAACAAATTTTTCTTTATAGACAGAAAAAAATACGAAACGATTGTTTAGGGGATCCTTCTTAATGCTAAAATAAAGGAAACTCACTTTATTGCGACCGGTTTCCATATCGATTTGGCCAGTGGATGCGACACGCCATGTCGAAACCGGTCGCAGTTAAACGTATTTCGTGAAGTGGAAAAGTTTGTCCTTTCTCTTCTCGTCACAAGTGAACGCATCATATCTTGAATCGTTAATGAAATTGTTACGTTAGAAAAGAATACGCCAAGAAACCTAATGCAAAAGAAGATCAACTTTAAACTGCGTTCGAACCGACAACTGCGATGACACAGCGACAAGCAAGACGATGGAGGCACGCCTCGGTTGTTATAATGCGGGATATCTTCTTTCTCTTACAATTATCTCGAAAAGTACAGCTCGCGTACGGTTATAAGGAATGATCTGTTGGCCGAGACGTTTGAATTACATATACATATCCCTCAATCGCCTTTTTGGGTCGGGCCCACGTAGCCATGTGCGTATCGTTTGGGGAACGCAGACAACTCGCGAAATCATTACGACGGTCAGGTCCCAGAGATGTACGTATTTTCTTTTACTCGTTCGTCCCACTGAGGCAGAAACGAAACCACAACACCAAAAAAATAAATCTTCGAATCTCAAAGAAAGTCTGACCTGAACCGAGAGCAACGACCTCGAGCAAACTGAACCAACAGAGGTTAAACACAACAATACAGTCTTTAAACGGACCACGTTGACGAAAGAAGCACCAGCAAAAAGGAATTGGCGGCAGGAGGCTTAAATAAAGACGGGAGAGAATAGTTAGTGAAAACCCTAATCTGGAGAATGGCGTTGTATCGCTCTGAAACTTGGTCCTTGAGGAAATAAAATGAACAAACTGCATTTGAGTCTTTTGACGAGTGAGTGTAGCGAAATATTGAGGAAGTAGAGCTCACAAAGGAAAAATAACTAAGTGCCAGGAAGAATAATAATTTTGCATTTACCGTGAGACGATATTAGGGTCTTGTGCTACTCTCTGGCATTTAAATTCTTTGGATAAGCACGATTAAAAACATCTATGCCCATCCATCCAACCAAGAGGGAATATAACCCACGACCTTAGCAGACGGACACACTGCACACCGGTTTACCGGCCAGAAATCATATGGGAGGACATGCAATTGAATAACGGGGACTCAGAAAAGGCAGGAACAGTGAAAGGAAGCAACGCTCAAGAGTTGATGCATCGATGAAGACCTAGGAAGACGAAGGTTGGGTAGAACCTTGGGTGAGAGGGACAGAGGCAGGAAAAGGACACAGATTTTCGATAGAATAACGGCGAAAAGGAAGTTTGAAAAAAAATACAAAGTTATTTATCATGCGGTGGGATTCATTCGTTAAACTGAGTTCATAAAAAAACCGTCCTAGACTGCCAGTAGAGACTAACCATCATCAAATCGTCTACGAGGGCAATGCTAAAGTATTATGCGATTAGCGAGGTCCACACTGGGGAAAGTAACGAGAAAAAAATTATTTTTTTTTGGAGAGAAGGAAATGTGTAATAACTGTGTTCCCAGCAAGCGAAAATATAATTTAGAAAATATAACGCAGAACAACGTTTTTACATTAATCATTCGTTATTTTTCCAGTATGTTAGTATGTTTTTTAATCTCTTTATAGGTACAAGCGTTGAAATATCTTTAGCCCTTCTAAATAAATCGCTGCAGAAGGAGCGGAACGATTTCAATCAGCTTATCGTCACGGTATCACAAAGTGTAGAGGGTATAATTAGCGGTTTAAAAACTAAATTGCGGAGAGTGTCTATACGAATGAAATATAATATACTCCGAAATTTTCTAAGAATCACCACTACTCAATAATAATCAATCCGTAACAACAGCACTTGTTGTGTTCAACAAGTTCAACAACTAAGTATTGTGTTCAATAATACACCAGATTACTTGGACACATTAACCGGATAAAATTATCAGTTATGCTTTGCCTATGAACTGAGATAGAGTAAATTGCTACCGAGAAACCTGAAAAAGAAACTGTAGTAAAAATAGCAGTAGAGCTGCTGAACCTCTTTACATGATAAACCGTATTTAGATAAATAAAGTTGTAAAATGCAAGAACGCACGTCAATTCGGGTCACCAAGTCTATCAAGTCATTCTTGAAGGAAGGAACAATGTATACATAATTGTGTGATAATGAGGGGAGTACGATTGGTGAAATTATAGGGGGGGGGGGGATTACCTAAAAAATGAGGAAAAGATTACAGCCGGAAATAAGAGTCAACGTGAAAACACGAAGCCAAAATAAAAACCGGCGCGGAGATAGACGGTGAAATCGTCGAGAAAATGCGTGGCGGATAAAGAAAACTGAATGGAAACCATAAAGTGAAACACCGCGGTAAACATTCTACATCGACGGGAAGAGACGAGGGAAATAAGATATCCATAATGAAATTCACAGATGCAAATTTTCACACGTTTCATTTCTCGGCCGTAGTTGCAGCACTTGGTGCTGTTATCGTGGCGTTTACCCCAGGTGGAGGGCCTCTTAACTCATGCGTGCGTGAGGGAAGGTGGTTAAAAAGGTGGAGGGTTAAAGAAAGGAGGGAAATTTTGTGCCGGAGTGGATTGCTGAAGGGGCAAAGAAGGGACGGAGGCGAACATTTAATAGAGGATGATGAGTACGGAACATGTCGACATCATATAGTAAAACAACAAACATATTGAGAATTCCAATTACCTTAAAAAAAATAAATTATGCCCTTTGCTCGAAATCACAGGAAAGAAATTACCCAGATGTTTTTCGTCACACAGCGTTCGCAAAAGTTCCATTTTTCGCCACCGTTGACAAAATGGCACACGTTGTTGTGACCAAGGTGGGTAAACAAAGTGAGGAAATTTAGATAACTGGAGTTCGCTACGAAGAATTCACTATTTCCATGGAGTGAGGACTGAAAATTTCTCTGAAATAAGGTACGCGAGTAAGGTATGAAAGGCTGGATGGCTCTTTACGAAGTCTTATTCCATTCTCTATACGATTCCATCCTTCGCCTACCTACTGAGGTAATTTATTCCTCCCTAAGGCCACTTCCGATATACGGTTTTCGCTTTACTGTCATGCCTCAATATGTTTCGAATTGAGAAAAAGGAATAACGTACTACGTATTTTTCCACTAAGAATTTTAAACTAGTCGTACCAGATTAAAAATCTTAGTGGAAAAATACGTAGTACATTATTCCTTTTTCTCAGAAATGGATTTACACATAGTTATGCCTGAAAATATGGAATGTTTCGAATTAGTTTCCCTCTTCCTCTAGAAAATGTCTTCCGTGATTCTTTCCTTTCACCGGCTCTTCGGCGTACTTTCCCATTACTCTCTCGGTCTATCCATCTAATGAATTGGGTGTTTTCAGGCGTTACTTTGAGGAAGCGATTCATAATGAAGATGAAAACACTTGGTTTTTCCACATGAAAATTTTTTATTACATACGACCTAGGTTTCGACTTGCAAGAGACCTGAAGATGACTTTGCAAGTCGAAATCTAGGTCGTATAAGTGTTTTCATCTTCATTCAGAAGTTCTACTCCCCACAGATAGATCCTCCCCGTCAAAATTCGTTCCCACTCGATTGTAACTGCATGGAGATAATTGGTGAACTACCGCTTAGGGTTAGTTTAGGAAAAGGTTTACCGTTTAGGGTAGGTCTGCACTTCACTTCTAAGTCTGCGCTTGAAGAGAAAAGAGAGCGCAAAAAATTACTTCCGTTGAGCGAAAATAAAAATTGATTTGCCAATTGTAATATATGAGGATGACCAATCATACACTAATGCATTGAAAAACCGGGCTCGTAACCTGTTGCAAGGTTTGCGAAATAAAAGACTTTTCCTAGGAAGCACGCACTTTCAGGAGATTTACTTCACCTCTCCTTTTAACTTCTGCCGTTAACGATCGACTGTTATTTTATTTACAAACATAAATAGTCACAATTGTTGCAAATTGATACTTTCAATATTCAATTGGAGCTGTATTTTGATAGAATGATGGTTTTTAAAAATAACTTGACAAGGTAACGGCCAACGGTAATAACAAGGTGACGGCCTCCACAGTGAACTTTGTATTTTGATAATTGGTGACCTACCGTTACTATTCAGGGTTACTTTAGAAAGATGTTTACCCGTTTACCTTTTGGGGTTAGTGGACACAGCGTGTGTGGCCCAAAGGAGAAAACGGCCGTTTCACCATTTTCTTTCCAATCACACACCCCCTATTCAACGCAGTCCTTGGAAATGGTACCGCCCGGGCCGAAAACACGCATTTGCTCACGTGCCAGAAACGTTCGACCAAGCTGTTATACACAAACTCCGGGACAATTTTCCAATCGAAAAATCCGGAGCACCTGACAGCGCAACGCGGGAAATGTTCGTAAAATACTCGTTACGCCTCGTCTTTCCTCGAAACGAACACGATCGACCTAGCTGAAAACTTACCGAGTTCCCCGAACTTCCAAAATCAAAATGGTGAAGGGAGATGAAAACGGGGCAGGCGGGGAGGGAGATGCAAAAAAAATACTTTGTGCAAACGTAAAGTTGCCTCTCCACGGCATGGAGAGAGACGCATTCTAAACCATTTGAACGACGGGAGGAGAGAAAGAGACGGTGAGGGCCGTGAGAGGTATCCACGTCCGCGTCCATCCCGAAAAAAGTAGTGGGGCGAGGTACCGCCGACGGACCTCGCTCTCCACGGAGAGGAAGATGGTGACAGAGCGAAGGAGAGTGAGAGAGAGAGAGAGGGAAGTGGACAGACGTTCTCCCTAGAGGGCGGACGGCGAAGGTGACATTAATATACGCTTTCCTCTCAACTCCGACCGAGGACTCCCAATCAGGTTCCGAAGAGAGAACTCTTGCCGCTCCACACGTCTGTCTCTCACAAGTATTTTTGATATCCGGTGTTTCATCCACGCCTACGGTCCGGACGGACGAGGGCGAAGCAGTGACACGTCCCTCGAAGGAAGAAAAGAGCCGCTTCGCTTTATTTCGACGGTCATTTCATAATTAATGAAGTACAGGACTCACAGCGATCACCCACGTGATCTGTTGGGTTTTGACGAGTTAAACACACACACACACACACACACACCTTCCAACACTGTCCCTCCCAAAGTTCTCCCACTCTTACCCCACGCTCGCTTCTCTCCCATTCGATAGCCTTCTACCTTTCTTCCCCTTATAATTTCTACGTTATCCCCGTATAAGGTGACTTTGGCCACCGAAATATTTCGAAAATATCGTGTCTTTATTATGTAAAATGTATGTTTCCCTGTCATGCGTTTACCAAACTCTCAAAATCTATAGTTTTAACCGTAACTTTATGGGTAATTAGTGACAAAATCAAACTCGTGACAAGGTCCTTGTCATGAGCAGACCGGGAACTGATGCAGAAGTCATGCTAAATGGTCGAATACACGATACAGTACAGGAGTTCCAGTACCTTGGAAGCAACATCACATCAGACGGAGGCAGTGTCAAAGATTTCATCAGTGGGATTAACCAAGCCAAGGAGATTTCAATACGATGAAATAGCTCTTAACTTCCAACAACATTAATTTAGGTTTAAGAAGACTACTCAAGACATTTGTGTGGAGTGTAATGCTTTATGGGAGTAAGACATGGATACTTGGTATGGATGGAAGAAAGAGAGTAGAGATCTTTGAGAGATGTAGTGCTACCGGAGAATCCTCAAATTATCTTGGATGGAGAGGGTGACAATGAAGCGGTACTACGGAGAGAGCTGATGAGTTGCAATATCTGTGGAAAATAATGAGAAAGAGACGAGACACCTGGTTAGGCCACACTATAAGGCATGAGGGACTACTAGGAACCATTATATGTTCGTGGTAAAAATGAGAGAGGAAGACCCAGGAAGGACTATATTACACAAATTGTAGAGGATATGTGCTACCATTCCTACTTGGAGTTGAAGAGGTTGGCTCAAGATCGAGCGGAAAGGAGACGTAGACAGCCGCCAACCAGAGAAGAAGTGACAAAATGATCGTTTATTTTACTGGAGTAGGTAGAATATTCATTAACACCGAGTAGTAGTCATAGGTAGAATATTCGATGACGTCGGGGGCCCAAAACGATCTTAAATGAGGAAACGGAGATGGTATGGCCAATTAAACTACTCATTGAATTTTCAGATTTGCGCTTGGTATCATAAGAATGTTTTATAGGTGTCTGACCAAGAACACAAGCAAAACAAGAATTATGAATTTCAACGCCAAGTGTCGTACAGACGCCGCCATGAACAATGTACGCTGCATAAGCGGTTGACAACGGGCATACAAGTTTGCCACACCGTTCACGTAAGTCAACTTCAAGAAAGTGATTAATGGCAAATAGTCTCTTATTTCCGAGCAATAGTAAATGGTATCAGGCGCAGAAGATGGGAAGTGATGTGAGTTGATCATGCCGATTTTAATACATTTCCATTAAATTGTACTGAATACCAAAATGGTTGCCTTTTCACGTGTAAATATCACACAAAAATGAAAAGGCGTGTGTGTGTGTGTTATACTGTAACAGGAAGTTCGAACCACTCCTTAAAAAGATGACGGGAGCTGAAGTAATAATGTCTCCCTGACAGTTCGAAATGTGAACATGAAAGAATTTTATACGTGCTTCTGGAAAACTGGGAATCTAGTGTTGAAACACTATAACCTACACTATGTGGAAGACCAGGTAAAAGATTTGACAACTTTGCCTCCGCAAGAATGTCCTTTGTGATCGAATACGACGATGAGAAATGGAATTTAAGTCCGTGGGACTTGAAGTCTTATGTCGAAGAGAAGGCGAGTCCTAAGTGGCATTCCCATTAACTTGTCTTTTATTTCTGGCGATATATTACTGTGAGGAAGGTAACGCCATGGAGACCCTCTCACTCGATGCACATATATATTATGTATACTATTATATAATATGCGAATATACGTATGTATGTATGAATATATATGTCGCAAAAATATATTTTTGCCACACCGTCGCGAAACCACTAGAGTACGAGGTCTTTTTTTAAGGGATGCCCAAAAGAGTAACCCGGGGTGGTCCCCCTCCTTAGCAGACCCCTCGGTGTGAGTGGGAGTGAAAATGATTTCGGCACCCACTGAGAGCGGCACCCGAGACCGAAAAGAGATTGGCATGGGCGGAGGAGGACGGAAGGGAAGATTGATCACTTGCGAGAGTATTAAAGAGGGAGAAGAAGTGGTCTCCCTCAGAACGTGGGCGGACTTTAAAGACTCCCAGACGCGCAAAAACGTTCCCGTGGTAAGGGGAACCACTCGAAGATGTTCATATTACGCACCACTGCGTGCGTAATTGAGTAGTACATACGCCAAATTCACGTATATATGAAAAATCAACTACATTTCGTCTCGCTGCAAGGTTTACAATAAACAGCTCCTCATGACATCTACGTAAAACCCTGGAAGACGCCGCTAGGGTGTGTGGCGGGGGGTGATTGAGCCATCACCAGGCATTCCCACATACATATATTAGATATAATTCACATGGAGAGAAACTACTTACATGCAAAAAAATTCAATGGCAAAAGAAAATGCATGTCCTGCAGAAACAAAATCAATTAACATTTAATTTTTTTAAACGTGTAAGATAATATACATATGTACACCAGCCACCCTAACTATTACCTCCGAGCTTCTGGTCATATTAATGTTGGTCTCCAATTGAGGATGGAAAAAATTACATTTTACATCTTTCTGTTCAACAGTCTATCTCTCTGATTTTATGTACGTGATCTGATATGCAGTAGTATGTCGGGGTTTGTGATATATTTTTGACTTATTCGCTGAAGTGATCCTCCTGAAATCTGCATAATAAATTTAACCTGTACTTCACCCTGAGCACTACTTATTGGGAGTAATTTCTATGCTTGACCCCGTCAATCGACTAACAATTCTCTGTAAAGAACGTTCGATTGCGGCGAGAAATGAATTCATTCATCGCCGAAATCGAATGAAAGGATGCAAAAAATATTTCACTTTATACGTATTCTCCCTGAAGAATTAAGATGGAATCGAATTAAATGTAATGAGCAGCGAATCAATCCCATGAAAAGATTCCAGGGTCTGCAAAAACTCAATCTGTATGCGTGTGTGTATGTCTTACCGTTACGACATATCACATCGTGCCATCTCTTCAGCGCATTTCCCCAAAGGGTATGAGCTATTTACTCGGCCTTGTCCTTCCGTCTACAAAGTTTGAGTGAGTTGGACGATTAGATTAATGTTTTATCTCCATTTTGGAAGCCGGTCACCAATATAGGTGAAGGATAGATTAAATAGGTAACACGACACGACGAAAATATATAAATTAGAACAGCAGAACCAAAGTCTACAACACTGGGGTCGATTTGTATAGTAGGTGAGGGTAGAGCTCGCCTGGTACCCAACGGCGTGTTTAAAATTTAACATCAGGGCAACAAGGCGGGTGCAGTTTCTTTCCCTGTGCGGTCTGAGGTTTTACCAGGCAGATATGGCACCCATAAGATAACTCAGTTTGGGTTCTAACTGGAGGAGTCCCCGGGGGTTCGCCGTGACTTTAACTAGGGTCCCCCGTTCAGTAGCCACTATACCCACTGGTGTACCACGACTGTTACATATCAAGTACCAAAACGCAATTAACATGCGGAACGTTGTAAATGCTAACGTCGTCGCTGAGGTCGGGAGAGAAATGATTTTTTTTTTTAATTTCAAAAGTATTCCGTGACATATCTAACCGAAATTATCAATCGTTTCAGGAAAGCTATTTCGACCACCGCATATACTACTGTGTCCAAAAAATAAGGTGAATTTGTTTTTTTTTAAATAACAAATTTTTATTTGTTCTTCCAAATCAATTTCGTCGCCTTCAAAGTAATCCCCACCCGATACAATGCACTTATGCCAACGTTTTTGCCAGTTGCCGAAACAGTCCGAAAATACCTTTTCCGGTATGGTCTTCAATGCTTTCGTCGATTCGGCTTTTATTTCCTCGATGGAGTTGCAACGGTGTCCTCGGAGTGGTCTTTTGAGTTTAGGTAATAGCCAGAAGTCTCTCGGTGCTAAATCAGGTGAGTATGGTGGTTGCGGAACGTAATGAGTTGCATCTTTGGCGAAATGGTCTCGAATTATCAGCGCTGTGTGAGCCGGTGAATTATCATGATGCAAAAGCCAAGAGTTGTTTGTCCACAATTCCGACCTTTTGCGGCGAATAGCATCACGGAAGCGACGCATAACACTTATTATTTGTTATATTATCTGTTAACAAATAATATTATTTTTTAACAGTTTGGCCGGTTGGAAGGTGGATTCATAGTGCACTACACCACGATAATTTTAAGTAAGTAATTCACCTTATTTTTTGGACACAGTAGTATACAAGTACACAGTACACAGTATACAGTAGTACACAGTAGAAATACAAGCTGCGCTCTTCCTCTCTTCGGGATCACTGCCTTCTACAAATATGCCTGTCTTCGGCTACTGTCATTAGGCGATTACTATGACGCAGAACGTGTCAAATCAAATGATCTCGTCTCATCCGGAGCCGGCTCCAAGGAGATAGAGATTTAATGAATGTTGATTGGATAAACTATTTCATTTAGAGCATTCAATTAATCCGGTGGACACCTCAGAGATCCAATGTACCAACACAACTACGCACGCGCACCAGTTAACGGATTCTGCGAACCTTGAGTACCGGCTGAAGCAGATTGGCACAATTTAGCGGATCTCTTGTAGCAGGCTGGTACGAATTACGGTACAGAACCAAGGTCGACAGCTAGCTCTCTCTGCCGAGGGGTGCAGGGGATCGGGGAGGGTGGTGCGAGAAACTGAAAGGGGAAATCCGGGCATTCAAAGTCGGACATCGAAACGCGAAGGGGGAGCAGGGCGCTCATTTGTTTCATTTATTACGTGCTTTTTTTTTGCGCCCCCACGGCAGTTCACACGACGAGAGCACGATCGAGCGCTCCCGTCTCGAAAAAAACTCGAACCCGATCTTTTAAGCGAAAACTTCCAGACTTTTAAAAAAAATGGCGGCCGTGCAAGTTCTGCCGCGGGGGGAATTAAAACAGCGAGGGGGGCATCGGGAGCAAACCTGTCCTCCTCCAAAAGAAAACAAAATTCATCACATAGGTAAAGAAAAACCGAAAGGGATGGATTTTAATGATATGCCTCGGTCGTCGGGGTGAATCCCGGAAATTCCAACTTTATTGGGGAATATAACTTCTCCACGACGGGATTTTTTTTTTTACGGCCCCAGAACGCCCAAGAAACTGAGGCGAATGCGGAGGGGGGGGGAAGAGCGTTTCTCTCTTTCCTTCTCCTTTTACTTTTTTTTCAAGGAGTGAGCACGTTCTTTTATGGCCATTTCTGTACGCAACAAGCCGTAATTGATTCCGACGACGGCATATTTCTGCAGTAAAGCACGAGTTAAGACCGTAAAAGCCTCGAGCGTCTCGTAAGAGGGCTCCGCCGCCGCCGCTCGGATGGATTCCTTCGTTCCTCGAGGGATACGACTGTCGATAAAATGTAGGCGAGTGACGTTGGACGCAATTGGCGGTGGGGGTGAGTGGGGGAGGAGACACAGTCGGCGACGAATTGACAGGTCGAGAACGAAAGATCTGTCGTGGGGAAAACACGTTCGGGAAATTTCTGGAATGGCAAATGAAAAGTCAGGGTTCATAAGAAGGGCACTACGGAAATGTGATGAGACGGTAAAAGGGCGCAGTTAATTTTCAATGGTCAGGCCTCATATCTGGAATATGCCTCGGGTGTGTGGGACCCTCATGGGACGGGACTGGTTTTGGAGTTAGATCGAGTTCTGGCGAAGGCTTCGCTTAGATCGAGTGCAACGTAGTGCAGCCAGATTTGTGAAAGATCGTTACGACCAAAGTAGCAGTGTATTGTAATGCAACGAGCATAATTGAGAAATTATGTCAGGAACCACTCGTTGAGCGTAGGTTAAAGTACAGGTTAAATTTATTATACAGATTTCATGAGGATTACTTCAGTGAAGAAGTAAAATATATATTACGAGCCCCGAAATACTACGGTAGATCAGATAAATTAGAGACCAAAATAAATATGACCACAAGCTCGGAGATAATAGTAGCTAGGGTAACTATTGTATATATGTATATTACCTTGTATGTTTTTAAAAGTAAATGTTAATGGATTTTGTTTCTGCATGATTCTTTTCTCATTGACATTTTTTAAATGTAAGTAGTTTCTTTCCATGTGAATTATTGTTATGTATGTATGTGGGAATGCATGCCTGGTGATGGCTCGCTCACCCACTGCCACACGCCCTTGTGGCGGCTTACAGGGTATTACCTATGCGTTGACGAATATAATCCCCCATAAACTCGTGAGAGATGAAATATTTTATTCCTAAATATTGATGCTGAAGTAACAATTTGTTGCATTTTAAGGCAGAGAGTTCTTTTGACTCTTATTCTTTTGATCGGGTTAGTTCATTTCAATCACATGGGCACACCTTATTATCTGGCTTATGAGACTCACAGGCGTATATGACGCACCCTAGTGTTTGCCGCGTATATTCTACATTGACCAGACGAGACACATTAATGTGGTTATAAGTAGATTTCTTCGGGGGGGAAAAAACGTCCCACAGGCCGAAAAACACGTTAACAAAAATCCGGATTTCACAAATTTTGGATGTTAATCTCCGGTTTGCATGAATTGTTTCCTGGAAGTATTGCCTTTCCATATTTCTCAGATTCATATTTCAGGAACTGAGGAAAACAAAAATTTAATTTTATAAGGGAGCGGGAAAAGTTGGTATTACACTTAGAAATGAAAACTTTGCAACTGCACATAAACACAATACACTTTAATGCACGACATTCATTACATACTAACATCATCGGGCCTGTATGAAACCGTCGTGATGTAGCCTATGTAATGAAACCGGTCGTGCATTAAAGTGTGGTGTTTCTCAATGTGGAATTGCTTAAGTTTTATTTTTTTCGAGTATAATCATCAAGGAGTTCCACAAAGTTGTGCCAGCAACGGTGTCAAAAGTTGGTATGTCGTACGAGGTGCATTCAAGTTGTAAGACCTCCGATTTTTTTTCTCCGGACTGGAAACAGAAACATGTGGTTTATTTTAAAATGATTGGGCACTCATTGTCAATGCGTGACAGAAATGGCAGCACTGTACGACAGACAAAAACTCTAGTGGAAGCCGCGAGAATGAGAACTGTTTTCGATACTTAAAATGGCGTCGCTTTCGTTACATGACCAGCGTGGATTCATTCGTGGTGTGACACCGAGTGAAATTCATCGCCAGTTGAAGGAGACATGTGATGATGGAGCCATCCATGACTCCACCACCACATGATATACGCTGGTCATGTAACGAAAACGTCGTCGTTTTAAGTATCGAAAACAGTTCTCATTCTCGCGGCTGCCGCTAGAGGTTCTGTCTGTCGTACAGTGCTGCCATCTCT
>WURS02006462.1:0-12566 GCA_011762765.2 Rhinocypha anisoptera
ATCATGTGGAAACTGCAAAGTTACTTCAATTACTCCTAGTATGTTGGACTTCCACAAAGTTACGCCTGAAACCATATTGCTGATCTCAATCATTTTCATTACACATTTCTGAAAGTTTAGCAGGTTTTCACATGTATGTTTTTCATACTCTCCTTCCTGTGTGGGTTTTTTCTGTAGTGGGTTTCTTCATCAAGTCAATTTCCTTGTGTTTATCCTACAAGTACATAAATCTAATAAACCATATACACTTAAGTCACTTCTGATGAGCTCTCATAAGGAAGCATTGACATTGCAATATCTCAACTTTAGTAATCACTGTGAATGTTGAAGTTGAGTTTGTATCTCATAACATAATACATTAAAGAGTGGAACATTCAGAGTTAGGTGGAAGTAGAATTCTTTTCCTAAGGTACTGGTTATTTCCTAAATGGAGCCCTCACACCTTGGGAGCCCACTTTTTATATTTCTCCCACTCATGGGCAGTTGTACATTTTTTCAGTACCTTTCTGCAATCTTGGTAGTCTTTATAACCTCCTTGCTTCACATTGTTACACTTAAGGTTAGTTAACTCTGTAAATGAACCTTTCCCCTGGTGAAAATTGAGTAAAATCCAATAGTAGACTGTGTAAAAAAATTATATCAAATGAGATATTGTTATGGTTGTACTATATCTTTTATGTACAATATTTATCCTGTGCATCACATTCTCTTGAGCTTTTCAATCACTAAAACCTGAACTCAATGACACTTGTGGTCAACTTTACTAATCACTGACTCACTTGAGACACTAAGTTCATGGCATGGCAAACTAGACTCACACCATATTTTCTGCTCTGTTTAACAGATGGGCTTCCAGCCAGGCAAGGGGCTTGGGAAGGACCTCCAGGGTATCTCAGCACCTATTGAGGCCCACCTGAGGAAAGGCAGGGGTGCCATAGGTGAGTATCTATCACTGATAATAATAATAATAATTTATTTTCAGCTTGTTATTTTACAATAGTTAAATATAAGGTAAGTTCATACAGGCTAGGTATTACAAGAAATTTACAATCTGTTACACTCTTAAGGAGAAAAATTCATTTATATCATAAAAACAATTCTTAATTAAAAAAGATCTTAATCTAGATTTAAACAAGTGCCAGGAATTGGTACTTTGAATATCTTTTGGTAAATGATTGTACATTTTAATGCCAGCATAAAAGGGCCCTTTTTGGTACCACATGGACATCCATTCTTTGTCTCATGGTATAGTTATGAGTACTGTCTTTTTTTTAACAAACACCAAGTTTCTCTTACATTCATGCACATGAAATAAATACTTGTAACCAGTAGGATTTCAAAAGCTTTATAGTGAGGCCTACATGATTCTCTACTAGGAGTTTGGTCATTTATCTAATCACTCTGTTTTGCATAATAAAAACTTTTCTGACCCCAGAAGTTGATCCCCAGAGAAGATGTAAGTTGTTTTTTACAATCGCTAATGTACTGAAGATGCACAGACATGGTACAGGTAATATTTTTAATTTGACAAACAAAGGCTTGCAAGAAGCTGTATCCCTCTGTAAATTTTATTGTAATCTCCCAGCCTCCTTCAAATCACCTTTTTCTAATTTAAAAAGACCTGAAGCAGAGTTGAAGATGCTCCCCAGAAAACAATCCCTTAGGAAACTCACTCTGGAGTAAAAATTATAATAATAAATTGATTTTAAAATTTCTATAGAGACAGTTTTGTTTATTATAATAGATCTTATTGACCAGAAATGTCTTGATTTTTTACTTAAAAATACAATTTCTTTGTTCACTTTTCAGTTCTTAATTTTGTACATTAAGGTGCGATCTGGATTAATACCATGTAGTATAATTCTAGTTCGGTCAAGGGGATAAACATAATGGTTTTCATGAATTCTGGTATAGTGTCAAAGAAGGCCAAAATGTATTTAATATAAAATGGATGATAGGGTACTGCAAGCCTGGTTTATTAAAAATGGGAGAAATAGTAGATAAAGATGTGACCATTTTCGAAATCGGCAACCTTTATTATAATTTAAATATTAGAGATGCATTTATCTCATTAGCACAAGAAGAGTTTATCATTTTAAAAAAATAGATAAAACTTATAATCAAACCTTAGTAATCTACTGTTATTTATGATGCATCTTATAGATTTTATTATAGAGGATGTTTTCTTCAGGGTGTTGTTTAATGTTTGGTCAGCACCAATATTAGGCTCTTCAGCCTGGGAGGAAAGGTATACAAGTACAGGAAGGAGAGAAGGAAGTTGAAATTCTGAAGAGCTTCCAAAAATATTTTTCAACTGGTGGTCAGTTGAGACTACGATTAATCAATAAATACTCCAATTAACGGCAGCCAAGGGGTATGGAGACATTTCAATTGGGTATCTTGAGTTAACTTATCCCAGACAGTTTGAATCTTTTCCCTAAGACTTATTAATTGTAACCCAAATTATATAGGAGAGCATGACTACTTTTATTAAGTAAGAGAAATATATATATGAAAACTAATAAATTTAGGGTTTTTCTCTTCTATCGGACAATGCATGAAAGTAACTGCTTACAAATAGATGCTGCCAATGGGAATAAAAAAATATCTTGAAGTTGAAAATTTCTTGGCAAATCATTTCCCATTTTTACTAATTTATTGTGTGATCAGAATGTTTGTGCACTTTTGAAAAAATATTTTTGGTAATTCAAGTAGCTCTGAAACATTCATAGTATTTTTTTTTAAATGTGAATACCTACTAATATTGAGTTGTTCTACACCAATTACTCTTGGTATGCCTCACTGTCCTGTGTGCCTTATCTCTCTTTAGACACACCCACTCTGTGACTTCACACCAAGTACACCACTGCTTTTTGCTGTGGAATTATCAGATTACCTAGTCACTGTATGTTGATACTTAAAATTTTATTCACTCTGTTTGTGTTTTCTGTTCTTTCATGGAAATCCTTTGCGTAATAATGTCATATCCTTTCCTTGGATTGTTTTAGGTGCATATGGCCCAGAGAAGGCCCAGAAAGTGGCCGAGTTGAAAGTGGACTCAGAGGAGGAGGAAGCAAAGGAATATTCGGAGATTCTTTCGCAGTGGCGCAAGGGAGAAAAAGGGAAGGGTAGGAAGAAAGTACGCTATGTGTACAAGAGTGTCGACGAGGTACTTGAGGAGGGCAAGACAAAGAAGAGAGTAAAGAAGGAAGTCAGGTGGGCACTAAATATACATGTTTGGTTTTAAGACATCAGAAATGTGAGTGTTATTATTTACATACACATACAAGATATTAATCAAATAAATAAGGATATTTAGCAATTATTGTGGAAATTGAAAAATATCCTTATTTATTTGATCATGGATCATTTCCACCTTATCACACCTGACTATAGCATTTATTATATAAGATATTGGTGACTTGAGAGGTTTAGTTCTAATTTTGGTTTTCAGGAGAAATGTTTTAGCTTGATACATAAAATCTTTTGTTAGTCTTATTTAAACTGATTGACTTAATTAAAAAAGTTTAAAATCTCTCTGTGAACATTTTATCCAACCTGCTGGAGTTCAACCATAGTGCAAAACTTAGGCAACTCCATTTTTTTGTGTTAGTATCCATTTTGGAATAGCAGATCCATCTATTTACTGGTACAAACTCTTACATTTTCTAAGATTTGGAGACTTTCACCACTTTCTTAAGGTTTTCTTTTAACCATTTTACAAAGTCTTTATTTTCAATATATCTATTTTGTCATGCTGTTAATGTACCAGAGAATCATTTTAAAGTGGTGTCCATTTATTTATTCATTATACATATGTCTCCTTTCTTGGAAAACAGATTCAAGGCATCAGTCATTAATTTTCCACTATAATTATGAAAAGTTTGGCAGCTTGCTTTCATTGGCTTACATGCCTCTTTTTATATTTTGAACCTTGTTTTAGTAATAAATTCTCTACAAAAGGAAATTAATAAAAAAAAGGGAAATTAATAATTAAAGGGAAATATTTAATGAAGATAATAAACATGGGTTATTTAATAATGTATTTTGACAGAATTAGTTGTAATACATAACAGGGCTAGATATCTTCCATTACTAAGGGACAGTGCTGTAAAGGTAGATGTAACGTAATGCTTTCATTAAAGGAAAATCCAAATGGTCTTGTCCGATATTTATTTGTTTGTTTTCCTTTTTCATTATTAGCCACCTAAGCAAGGTGAAAGTTATTGACATGACAGGACCAGAGAGGAGGGTGTTGAGTGGCTACCATGCCATTGCTGGTCAGCAGAGGCCCACGGATGAGTGGGAGATTCGCAAGGAAAAGAAGTTTGAGAACTTTGCTCTACCTGAGCTGCAACACAATCTCAACATTTTGGTTGACATGTGTGAACAGGTGTGTGTGCAATGCCTTACAAAATTATTATTTTAAAATTTCAAGCCATCATTTTTTATTTTGGTTATTTTTTTTCATTATTTAGAAAATAAATGGACCCTATTTTGGTAATAACAATATTTTTTCTTGGTTATTGTGAAAATATCTGTGCTTTCCTAATGATTTCGGGGTTCATAATATTTTCATAATTTAGTACAAGATTTGTTGGTTATAAGAAAAGTTTTAATTAATATTTCTTCAACCATTATTTGCAGAGCATATTGCCACAATTCTCATTTGTGAGATTTAGACCAGAGTGGCATAACTGTTCGTGATATTAGGCCTATTATGTTTACACTGCTTGTGTAGTGTTTCTAAAAGGTGTTAGATCTCATAACTAGGAGTCATTTTATCCTGACTTCCATCTAAAGTAAATGGGAAATGAAATCAGAATCATGGGGTAGTAGTTAAGGAGTGACTTATAATACAGGTAGGAGGGTAGTCAGTATGAGCCATCAATCAGTTGTATTTGATCACAAGTCACAATGGAGAAGTATAAAGGTTGAGTAGTAGTATTTTTATTTATATGGTGCTTCAATGGCTATGGTCATTTTGCATCTCTTCAAATCATAGAAAAGCCCCATTGGACAAACACGACACTCATGCCTTAGGCGGGACTTGAACCCACGACCTTTGGGCTAGCTGGCGAGCACACTACCCCCCCGGGTAATCCGGCCAGGACGTAGAAAGGGTTAATAATAAACTTGAGCCAGGGATCCCTGGCAGTATAATATTATGGTGAGGGGGAATTGCGATTCCATCTTGGGTAAGATAAAAGTAAAGTTATAGAATATGATTTAGGATTTAGAAAAGACTGAGTGTGTGAAATCTTGTGCTTGGACTTGAGTTGTTGTATCAGGTTTTTACTGGTGTAAATCTTGTGGTTCAGGTAACACAGGATGGAGGTACTCATTGGGAATATCTGCATATTTGTGTTTCTTCTTTGTATATGTATATATAAACTATAAATAACTCGCTCTGACTCTATTTATTTTGTTTCTTAAGAAAATAAGCACAATCATAACACACAGTAGCTATCCTAATTTTACATTTTTACGGGTTTTGTAACACCCTCTGTACTTATGTGGGAATTTTCCTGCAGTGCTTTTTTTTGCCAAGGATTGCAGCCTGCTGTACTTATTTTTTTCCCGCATAACTGTAAATATCTTTCCATGCTGTTAACATTTTTCTTATTGTCTTTTTCCTGTTGTTATCTGCCATAAGAGCAGACTCCCTGTAAAGGACTATGTTAGTGTATGTGCTTCAGATAATAATTCCTTCTCAATTATCTTATTCATCTACCGATGGAAGAAATGCCTCTAATGGAAGAATTCCACAAAGTGATACCTGAAACCGTTGATTAGATGAACGTTTATTTGAATTAGGGAGTTCTTGCAAAGTAAGCCATAGATATCAGATCACGGGTACTTTGTGCAAGAAGATTAAAGCCTTGTCAAGAAATGGAAAAGGAAATAAAATACTGCTATTAGAAATGTATCTGGACAAATATTAATAGAGCTGAAAGAAATTCAGGGAATACAGAAAAAATATACATGGAGGAACCCTTTGGTAAAGAGAATAGTCCTTTACACTTGGATTTACTCGGGGAGTTTGAAGTAGATAAAGGTACATTTGCCTCAGATGGACTAGATGGGCATTATGTGGTATGCAGCTAAACAAGACATTTAGAATGCACTTGTGCTATTTTATTATTTGTCTCATGGGTGATGGTGGTTAATAGCAGCTTCTCATGCATATTTCAAGTTGGCTTGAGGACAGAAGTGATGCTCCCATCATCCACTTCAGTTCTTGTCAGAAGTGCCCCTACAAGGCTTTTTTTCAAAGTAACAGATTTGAAGTGGTGATGCAGAACACACACTGGAAATTTCAGCATGTCACTAAAAAAAGAAAAAAAAATCATTGCTGTAAACTCATAAGGAATTGTTCATGTTGATACATTGTTTTGCTCACCTAAGCAGCATTGTCAATCCTTTCTTCCATTTTTTCAACACAACAGGATATTATAGAGAATGACAAGCGCCTAAGGTATGCCAAAGACAGAGTTCTGAGTGTGGAGCAGGAAGAGGCCAGTTTGGGGAAGCAGCTGGTGCAGGAAAAGGCACAGATAGAAGCTCTGGAAACTCTTCTTAATGTCATTGAGTCTCTTACTGGGGATGAGGTGGGACATTTGAGCCTGGAGAAAGCTGCTGAGTGCTTTAATGATCTCAAGGTAAGTTGGGTCCACCTATTGCTCCTTAAATTTCCAATCATCGTGCCTCATCCAATGTAAGGGTGATATTTAGTGGTGGCATTCAGGGTGGCATTTAGTGGAATTTTGGTTCCTCAAGAAAGGTAAAAATAATTTAATTGTAAGGATACTTTACCACATTGAAAATATTACATAAACCCTTACTCCAAATTCTTTCTCAGATTCAGCCTTTTTCATTCGTGACACTGTTTATCCTGTCATTTGGCTTCTTTCTGTCTGGAAACTATTTAATCGTCTCATAATTTACTGTACTATAGTCTCTCATCATGTTACTTCTTCTTATTTCTGCTCAGGTGAAGGTATTTTACTATCTGTCGACCGTTTAGACCCTCACTCTTTGTCAATTGCCATTAACCAGAAATTTTTAGAATCACCTCAGAGGTCTCTTTTCTCTCTTTACACTTGATGTTCTAGTTTGCCTTCTCTTGCAAAACTAGTCTATTTCAAACCCCAAAATCGCAACTGCGAAACTATTCTGTTAAATAGACTTAAGTCTTTCTATCAAGATTTTCTTTTCTGACAAAATTCTATTTCACTAAGATGCCAAAACCCTTCACCTCACCTTCTAATGCACCACCTTCAATAATTCTAAATGTATTTTAGACAGTCACACATATCCCTGCAGAGAACTCCTCCAGTGTCTCTGCCTGCCATAAGAGGTCAATTAATAGCAGGGAGACAATCCTAATAACAGATCCGAAGTAAGTATGCAGGGGTCCTTGTGGCTTAGCCATCTTGTGGTGTGGCCTTGCCATAAACATGGAGGAGGGCAAGAGGAACATTCCATTTCATCTACAGATTCACAGTAAATGGTCATCAAGAAACCAGGGCTCTCATCTTCTGACTTCTTGCTCCAGTGGTATACCAAGTGGATTGGCATTGTAGCAAAGAGATTTGAAAAGTAGGCATTTTTGCGGTCTTAGGCACAGAACATCCATCCTGAAATAGGCCTGCACTGCTGGAACCTCAGCATCTTTTGGCATAGTTCTGGCAACCATACTTGCTTGCGATGTAACCCCTCACATATGTGTGTGAAGGGGCCATTGGAAAAATTTATTTATTGTGGCATATTTTAAATGGTGGAAAACATACCTATTTAACAGATCCCATATAATAAATGAAAAGCAAAACAACTTGTTTTGCTTTTCATTTATAATGAATTGGTTCCACGAAGTCATGCCTCAATCTGTCGATTAGATCCCACATAAACCTGTGCAGGATAGAAAAAAATTTCATTGCTCGTTGGCACTTTTTTGTGATCTTTTGCCAGAGAGAGGGCGAGAATCTGAAAGTCAGTACGTTTACCAAATGATCTCAGGTCGATCTGAACTCAGACCGATCTGAGATCCCCTATGTGAGCTGAGTGAGATCGCCTGGTTTACCAAATCGGACCGAAGACATCAATTGTGTACTTAAACTATCGATCCAAGTAATCACATCCTGCCATTGCATATTGAGTTTGTGGTTTACAACGTTTGTTGCATCATGGCATTGCAACTGCGAGGTGTAACTTTAACTGAAATATTTTTAATCATCTGCAGCCAATTACAATAGCAAGAATAAGGCATCACCAAGTCAGAGTTAATAGACTGTAATAGACGGAGGAGGGAACATCACCAAACACTGATGTCGATGTTCATGAAGTTCATAGTTTAAGTGTATATTGGAAGCGAGAGTGCTCTCAAGTTTATGTAATTGTCATAACATTCATGCAAAAAATCAAATTAAGGTGCCTGTGAATAATATCAATTTCTGTTGTTCACCATTCACAAACAAAAGGAAATCAGAGAGTGCCACGTATTGGCCATTTCAGTACGATCTGAGATCTCAGCCCGGTTAGAGAAAGCAGGCTGTCTTGGTTCACTTCTCAGATCAATGTGGCTAGTGCATTGCGTTTACCGTACTGGGCTGAGCCACTCAGATCGATCTGAGATCATTTGGTAAACGTTCTGAGTGTCTAATTTCTTAAAGTGCTCTCCTGTTCAATTCCTAGGAGAACTGACGTCAGCAAAGGAGTTTGCATGGTGTCATGCTACTAAATGGCACCACTGACTCCCAGAGCAAAAAACTGTTATGGATGGCTATGCTACTATGAGATAGAATTCATACCAATAGTAGGAGTGAATAAATATATTGCTGTGGAGGACATTGTTTACACAAACGTTGCTCTCCATTTAATATATAAAAATGTTCCAATTTCCACTGATGCTCTTTGTTCACAGGAGAATCACTATGAGGCATACAAAATGTATGAACTTGGTGAGCTGGCAGTGGGTGTGGTGGGACCCCTGCTCAAGGAGAGGCTGGAGTCGGTTTGGCAGCCACTGGAGGATCCGCGGGGGAGTGATGAGTTGCACTCAATGCTGCGGCGGTGGCGTGACCTGCTGGAGTGGAGCGGGAGGCTGTCGGCGACCAATGAAGCGGTGGCCAGCGACCCATATCATCGCCTTGTGTGGGAATCTTGGATGCCGAGCATCCGGGGTGCTGTTAGGTAAGGCATCATTCTCAAGCAGTAGCAACAGTAGGGTGGCCGTGAATGAAATAACTCAAAGCTATAGAAGAGAGTAATGTGGGAATAGTCGGAATATTCAAGAATTTACCACCACTTACCCTTTACAATTTGACTCTGCTTAACATTTAAAATTATTAATTGATAAATTGGATTGGAAGCTAATGAGCAGTGTTTTATAATCAAATGGACATTTATTTAAAAAAATGTCCCTGATTTGAAAAGTATTGTCATGTATCTTTAGGAAAGATTTGTTTGCCCATGGGTATCGTCCCCATCTCCATACTGCAAGGAAAATTGCGTAAGAGTTGGCCAAGCAGTACTTTTGTTTATAGGGTGCTTCAATAGCTATGGTCATTTCGCACCTCTTCCGGTCATTGAAAAAAACCCATCTGGACAAACAACACCCATGCCCTGGGTGGAACTCAAACCCGCGACCTTTGGATTAGCCGGCGAGCGTGCTACCCACCAGGTATAGAGTTGGCCAAATCATCTTCCATTGCATAAAGAGAAATACAAACAGTCCAAACCACAGCCTTGATTAGGGAAACATCCTGTCAATTTTAGCAAATGGCCACTTAAATTTCGTAATATGCATATCACTAATGAAAGCATATTGACATCTAACTGATTTAACATTACAGAAAGTGTGTTCTTAACTTCAAATGTAGATGTTGTTTCTCAGAGGGTTTATTTTTTCTCATAGTCATTTAGCATTATCAAGGGATCAGGAGAATGCTAGGGTGAATTAAACTGTTAGGAGAAAGACTTTCATGAGAGGCCCTGAGTCAATTTATTATGGTTATTTCTATTCTTGAGGACCATATGGTTTAATTTTCTGGTGATCTTCACCAACAAAACTCCTCAAGATATTTCTTTTTCAAAAGGAGATACTAAGATGTTTGCTATACATCCAAGGAGTCCAATGAAAGCCTCTCCTAAGAAATTTTAACCTTCTGCCATTTCTATGTGTTTATATTTTCTGTGGTTACATTTGTCAAGAATTATTCCCATTTATTTGTACACAACAAAGATATTCATAATTATATTGCAAGAAACCGTAGCAATATCCTCATCAATAGTCATAAAAGAAAGTTTTCATGAAATTTCATGCAGTTTAGTTTTAAGAAAGAATGAAAGACATACCTCATTGAGCAATGCTTTTTACTGTAGCAGGATTTATCTTATTAATTTATTATATTATTTTATTATATTTGTTATTTTGACTATGTATGTTGTGGATTATAGTGTACATTGATGACCCTATGACTTTACTTGTATGGCATCTTAGAGAATAAAATCATATTACACATCACACACTCCTACTGTTGCCATTGATGCCCTCACTACTGGCAGGCTAGTCTGGCATGTAGGATTTGTTGCCAAGCATTAATAAAGTGGCATACTGCTTGTTGTCAATCAGAAACTTTCTTTTTGAAGAAAGTGTCCTTCCATATAAAAATATACTAAGAGGTCAGTTGCTAAATGGAGCCATCAGAATTAACATTGTTTTAATGTTTATGTGTTTGCATTCATTGAGATAATGCACTTGTTTCTCCGTTCAAGTATTCATCATTTAGGTTAGACTGATTTCATACTTGGGTTTTGATTTCTTTTCTTCTTCAAAAACAGGTTTTATCTCTTTCACATTCAATAATGTACAGGTATCTCACTTAGGAGTAGAGAGAGTCATTTTGAAATAATATCAGAATCCTAACACACCCATGAGTCAAAATTTACTACCTCCCCCATTTTTTCTACCTTAATATCATAAGAAGAAATAATTTTAGTTTACCACTGACCATCCAGGGTGATAGCATTTTTCAATAAATTATAGTGGTTGTGTTTTTTTAAGTGCCGCTGACATCCCTTGCTTTTATTGAACATTTTGCATTAAAATGGTGAAATGGAATCTAAATGATATTCAATTATGAGCTGTAATTGTTACAGTTACTTTTGAAAGGAGCTTAAGTTGAACACTCCATGAAAGTTCACTATCTCTGAACTACTGCTGAAATTATTTGGATCATAACCTTAGTAAAATTAGAGAGAGTGTAACTGAGGTTTAAACAGACGTCAGTTTGACATTTATCCTTATAATCAGTAGAAGTGTAGTTTTTTGGATTGTCTGCAATTATTTGTTGTCTACATTGCATGTGCTCGTGAGCAGTGAGTGGAATTGTCGAGATAAGTGTGATTCCATGATTGAGATTCTTGAGGCTTGGATGCCGCTGGTCCCCACTTGGATTCTTGATTCAATTTGTGATCGCTTAATCCTGCCAAAGATACAAGCAGCCGTAGAATGTTGGAACCCACTCACGGACACTGTACCAATACATGCCTGGATTCACCCTTGGCTTCCACTTCTTGGTATGTTTCTCACCTTCAACTACCATCTACTATGTAACAAGAAACCATAATGATATTTATTTCAACATTGGTAAGAAAATGAATAACTTTGCTTTCTACTGTGTACTCAGTAATTTATTTATGACTAGTTTTTCTACACTGTAGCATTTTCAATGTAGCAAAACTAGTCATGAATAAATTACCAAGTATACAGTGGAAAGCAAAGTTATTCATTTTCATACCAACATCTCATTGTTAATGTGTTTGAATAAAAATCTGTTGTTTTTCCAATTATTCTATTTGAACCCTTTGAGTGTCTCACAATGATATATCTGCATTGTTACTTCAAGGACATACATACTGCCAACGGCAATATATTGTCACGTGGCACTCAAAGTGATTTTGAAGTTGTGGATTATACTATATATTGTGGAATTCTAGACCTATAGTTGTAATTGTATGGACTTTCACAGACATGTCAAAGTATCTCTCCTTTATTGCATGGTATTACTCATGGTTGGTGCTTAGTGTTGTAGAAATTTAACTGCAATCATTTTGAAGAAAACTAGGCACGAAAGAATATAAATTGAATGTCCTGGTATTATGAAAATATGTATTGATGAAGGAAGTGTGGTTGGTTTGCTGACATTTATCACAAGATGTGAAAATGGATGAGTATTGAATTACCAAATGCAGTTATGAGGGAAGAGTAAATGGTTTATGAGAGAATTAGGCTTGGCAATCTTTGATTGATGTGTTGGATGGTTCTCTCAAAATAAATATTGAGAGTTTCAGAGACATAAGACCATGTTCGTGCGAAGGTTTCCGCGGTGATGATTACGATGTCTCTGCATGGTTCTCGGGTCTGCACCGCGTTCATCAACTATTTTTGACAACAGTTTCGCCGGCATTCCAGCGGGCGTCTTCATGGGACTTTCTACCACACCCCTCAGCATCCGAATGAATGGCCATCGATCTTCCTGCAACAACCCTTCCTCTCTATCCGC
>WURS02006471.1:0-12566 GCA_011762765.2 Rhinocypha anisoptera
TGGAGTGGGTCTCGTGGGCTAGGGGGGGGGGGGGGGGGGGGGGGGGGGGGGGGGGGGGGGGGCGGGGGGGGGGGCGGGGGGGGGTTTGGGGTGGCGAAGGAGCATTCGACTGAGAGAATGGAGAAGCGAGGAAGGCGTAAGGGTATTCTGAAAACAGAAAAATAAAGTAGAAAAAGGAGAATGCGGATATCCATGATGGAGACATGATTCTGACAATTGAAAGAAACGGCAGGTCTGTGAGAATGAAGTGAGCTCGGAAAATGGAGAAATTTGAAAAATAAAATAAAGAAGAACGGTAACAAATAAATGAAAAAGAACTATAAATCACTGAAGGAAAAATACTTGGACCTGTTAGAGATGAACAACATTACAAAAAACGCCACAAAAAATAACTCTGCACACACATTTAAAATATTGGACACTATTAGAAAAAGGAGAACGCCTTCCATGGACACCTTCAAAGAATGAATCCCAGCAGACTTCCAATTAACTCCTAGAACTGAAATTTACCCAACGTGGATAAAAGAAAAAGGGAAGGATATTGAAATATTCAATCAGATGACGTTAATTAACGTTCACCACTTACGGAAAAGCTATAAAAAGGTTAACGTTTTCGTGAAAAACCCAATATAAAGACTGGTGTCGTGTGGAGTGACGAAAGGAAGGAGAAAATGGTGAAATAATGAAAATGATCTGGAAGAAAAGAAAAGATGCAGTTGAAATCTGCATAGAAATCAGAACACTGGCTTATTCGGGACAAAAACTGAAAAGGTGCCAATGTATTGCAAAGATATTCTTGAAATACAGAGTTTCCGTAAATGGTGTTTCTGATTTTAATATTTCATTGAATCGACAGTGACAGGGTTCATCTTCCTGGACAAGCTCAGTGGTTGGTTAATCCCACAGCTGCAGGAGGTCATTTCAGACGGGATTTATCAACAAGACGGTGCCCCTCCGCATTTTCATAATGAAGTGAAGTCATACTTGAACGAATATCTTCCTCAGCGTTGGGTTGGGAGTGGAGGCCCTATGGAATGACCTCCGAGGTCACCTGATCTGACGCCAATGGATTTCTTTTTCTGGGGTTAGTGAAGGGAAATGTGTACGTCCCTACACTGCCAACTACTCTGCAGGACCTGAAGGCACGGATCAGAGAGGCCTTTGGCAAAATTGATGAAGAAATGAAGTAAAGCAAGTGGCAAGAGATTGAATATCGCTATGATGTCGTTCGAGTTACTCAAGGTGCCTACACTGAACTTTACCAATGACTTTATTCACTTAAAGAAAACTTTTTGAGTTGATATTTCAGCTGGTATATATGTTATGAGTGTAACTTTAAGTAGAGCTGAATAGTAAAATATGAAAATCGAAACATTATTCACGGACACCTGTGTTATTCAAGTGGCGATTTACTATCTTGCGAATTTCGTAATGAGACCTAAGCACAAGGCCACCGATGAGAAAGATAGGTCAGAAAACTTACGAGAGAATGGTTCAAATATCATTGAAGGCTTTGGAAAGTTAATTCCGTGAAAATAATAGAGATTTTGTCTGAACAACCTTATGCACAAGATTGAATCACTCAATCCTGGATTCGCATCGCTTGGGCCTCAAAGGCCGAATACTCTTCGAATTTTCCTCCGCGTGCTCTCTACGAAACGCTCAGCAAGGAACAGGGATGCCATACAAAAATCTTCCAACCCCGAGAGAATCGATCCTTTATCTTCGTCTTTGTGATGAGAATACAGGCCACCGCACCATCATGGCTCCAGAATTCTACACATCGATTTTCGGATGCCCTCATGTACGAACAGTGATGCCACCTCTTCGGAATTTTCTGAAAGGCCTTAGGATGACGAAGAAATTTTGATTTCCAGTTGTTAATGTTAGATTTAGTGGTGATTAGACATGAAATAACTACTCTTGACAACTAACTTCATCACGTTACACAAAGGCAGGAATCATATTACTGATGGGTTGAACGAAACAATTGTTTTTGCCGAATCTGGGATGCTTTTCTCAAAGAGAAAAATTACGTTTATAAATCTTATGCTGATAGCACTTTCAAATTAACAAACAAAAATATCATAAATAAGGATTTTAAAAATTAAGTTTTGATTAAAAATGGCCAATAATAACGCCAGAAATTTAGAAATTAGAAGTGAACCTATCCTCATTAATCACACGAATGAATTATAAGAATCATATATCGATAAAAACACCTTTGCTGCATTACCTTAAAATACAACGAACAGTCGAATATTACGATAAATTAAATCAGCTAATTATTTCTCCATTGCGTTTGTCATTACCTGCGGCGATAAAATAAGCGAATTGTACGAATTTTGACATAAGACACTAGTTTTCATAAATTGGTATGTAAAAACAAAGCGTATTGAGAAATGAGTGAGGATGCAACGAGCATTTTATGGCCCAACACTTTGAAACGTCAACCGAAATTACGCAGTAGGCAGAGGGCGCACTTTAGGGGACCGAGTGAAGGGTCATTCTCTAATGGAATTGCGGGTGATTGGTCTCGTAATTATGTCCTGGGACCCGACGGAACTCATGCCCTGACGGGGAAAGAAGGCTGTGCACCGAGTCGGAGAGAGAGGGTAAAGGGCACATCTGTTTGGATTTCTGAGTGGTTCACCGGGGAAAGAAACACGATATTGCGTGGTATATGAAACTGGCGGCCGAAGAAGGCAGGCGAAGGGGGGGTGGGAGTATGAGGAGGCCTTTGGGTTGAAGCACGCGGGCTTGGGGAGTGGGGTGAGGGAAAGCAGAAGTGATGGCGGTAGCCGTGGGAGGGATCGGGAGAGAGAGGGCGAGAGAGGAGAGAGAGAGAGGAAGAAAGAGAGAGGGAAAGAGAGGAAGAAAGAGAGAGGGAAAGAGAGGAAGAAAGAGAGAGGGATAGAGAGCTAGGAAGAGAGAGAGGGGGATGGGGAGAGAGAGGGAGAGACAGAGAACGAAAGATGGATAGGAGGGGGCAAGAGGGGAGGGGGAAACAGAGAGGGTGGGTGAGACATAGGGATGGGGAGAGAGGGGGAAAGAGAGGGAAGGAGAGAGAGAGAGGGGGGGGAAAGAGAGAGAGAGGGAACGAGAATCAGAGGAGAGTGTGAGTGAGAAGGACGCTCGGATTTCTCGTTCGAAACGGGAGTTTGGCGCGGAAAGGAGACAAAAGAAGAAGGGAAGAGAATGGAAGCCGATGGAGCAGAGTGATAAGGCGGGAGCGAACGGGGGAAGGCTTTGAGTGAGAAAAGAGGGTAGGAGAGTTGCGGGGAGAAGAAGAGCGTCACGCCGCTTCTACGCAACCGGAAGCCTTTCCAATGGCGTGAGAGGGTCTGTGTTACCATGACAACACTCTTGTACCGTTCATGCGAAAACCCTCCG
This sequence comes from Rhinocypha anisoptera, assembly GCA_011762765.2. Lineage (NCBI taxonomy): Eukaryota > Metazoa > Arthropoda > Insecta > Odonata > Chlorocyphidae > Rhinocypha > Rhinocypha anisoptera. The sequence goes on from WURS02006471.1 coordinate 3,394, forward strand.
TCCTTTCCCACTCCTCCTTTTTTCACCCACCTCTAATTTCTTTTAATTTCCCCGGATTTCTCATTAGAACGGTTCTTTTCTGAGGCAATGCTTTTTTGCAAGAATTCTGTTCCACTCAATACCCACTCCTATCCCCACTTCTGTTTACTCCTGCGGTGGGGTTTCGACCACTCCGGTTTCTTCCGATAATTATTTCCACAAAATCGGAGTGACCTGTGGGAGCTCTTCAATATGATAAAATTAAACTACTATTGATTCAGCCATTTACTCACGACACAGGTGACGCAGAGAATAAGTCTCAACTTGACTGAGCCGAGGATGAAATTGGACGTTATCAAATTAAAAGACTCTGCAAGCATAATTTGGGACATGACACACTAATCGCGAATAATTTGCACATTAAAAAATAATTTTAACTTACATCAAATACTTGAAGTGAGTGATAGAAGACGGGAATAAGAAAAGATTTATGAAGTCTTGAATTGCTCTGTGGATTGAAGATAGGAGATAAATTAGCAGGGATTGATGACTGTTAACAATGGCCTCACGTATTTCAACAACGTAAACAAACTTAGCAGTATGCTATTCGAGTGGGAAAAGGGTCCTTATCTAAACTACGGTTCCTAGGTTCATATACCGGAGTGAGACTTTCATCAGAGCATCGGATTTTTCCATTATATTTGAGATTTTATAAGCAAACAGTACGCAAGGGAACTTCAGTGACTGATCACTCTACCCTACTGTGTGAATTGAAAGATAGACCATATAGGCAGGGAGCTCTACTACAGCCACCATTCAATGCCAATCATCGGGTTGATTAAAGTGATCATTTCGATATAACTCTCATCAATGAGTGACCTAACAAATGAGGAGGTCATGCGTAATAATAAAAGGCAATTATCTAGTGAGTCGTCTGTGCTTCTTTCCGGAGGCAAGATGTTTCTGCCGATGGTCCTCTTTTAATGCCCTGTGGATTTCTTTCTCACTATATCCATTCTGCCGGAATGTCTTTTTAAGGTGTTCGAGCTCATTTGGCAGGTTCTCCTCGTCAGCTTTTGATGCGGCTCGGTATAGCAGCGTATATAATACTGCTCTCCGCTGTGAAGGGTGGTGGTGACTGGAGGCATTGAGGTAAAGGTCCGTGTGTGTCGGTTTCCGATATATCCCGTGACCCTGGACTCACACTGAGCCCCAGAAAGGACCGATGCCGACCAGGTAAAACCCGTCGGAAGAGGACTTCACTCAGATAATACGCCGGGAAAGTACCAAATGAAACTGAGATTGGCTTATACTCAACCCTCTACGATTCCAACAGACGGGTCCAAGGCTTCAAGTACCGCGAACGACTGGATGTCCACCTTCGGCTCTCTCCCGAAAGGATAGGATTTATGCATAAATGAAGCTGAATTCACGGGAGAAAATGATAAACCTAGAAGATCATCACAAGAGGGCCACAATTCATACAGATCTAGAGAACTTTCTTCCACAACTTTTGTACCAAAAATATTTATCTTTTCGGACGATATTCGAGGTGTGGATTATTGACGACAAGCGTCGGGGCTTCCACCTTGTTCCACGTACGCTCGCGGTCGCCACGCCACCGTGACCCAACTCCCGCTTGCGGTCTCCACTCGAAAAGCGAGCGTCGGAATCCCTCGGCGTAACCACACCTCACTCCGCGGAGAGCGATGGGGGTTCGCGAGGGGGTTTGTCACACGGGGGAGGGTCTCGGGGACGTTGGTCGGGAGGGAAGGGGGGCAAAGTGAAGAGCGGGGACGGAGTGGAGGAAGTGAGAGGGGTTATTCCTCTCATAAGGGAGGCGACGCAAAATGTGGCCGGGGTTTGGGCTGATCCCTTCAAAGTCGTTTCATATTCCAGGTGGGGAAATTAGCTCGCGCGCACGGCGAAGCCCTGGGTGGGCGCGATTCTCGACCTGCGCCCGCCGCGGCGTGTAATTTACCAACCCTCCTCAAAGCGAGACGTCACTTTATTCCAGACCACCGCCGTGGAAACTGGCCCTAATAATGATACCGATAGTGCCTCCTTTCATTACGGCTGCGTTTCCCTTCGCGAATGGGGCTGCTCCATCACGATCATCACTTTGCGGTGGGTGTGGTCGAATTTCGTATTTCAAGTAGATTAGGGCTGTTACTCACACAGTTTTTGGAGAAGCCGACTCGCGAGCCTCCTCCCCAATCTGCATGGACATCTCCGCATCCACTTACGATATTTACCACTACACTGATGCTTCTCGAAATATTACCATCGTAATAACAACAATAGCTCCTATGCGAGAAGATACATATCGTCAATGAACACATATTAATTTTCAGCCGCATTACGTTATAATGCAGCCGTTCTCATGCGTTAATGGCGGTGTACCAAAAATGCTTTTCGTATGTAAATCACGCAGTGAATTCAACGCTTGGTAATTTTCCACCTACGAAATATACCATCATGATGACGTCATACGCGGGACGTATCCCACGAGATGATAATAAGAGCAAAGAATTTGTCCACGTGAAAAACCGTCGTTCGGATCGGCGGGAAACGTGTTAACCCCAAGAAAACAGAAAGCGGGACACACACTTTACCTCAATCTGTCCCCCGCGCCGTTTAGGAATAAAAGCGAAAAACAAAGCCTTCCATAGACTTATTTGGAGAAAACAAGCTTAATATTCGACAAGCGTATCGACTCTGGCCGGCTTGGTGGTACAACGACAGCTTGCGGCGACCTCGGACAATTCATAGGTATGAGCAAACAGCTAGCATATTGCCACATCTTCTCTTGAGAGACAAATGTTACCAACGTTTAGTTCACACTCCTCAGACCTGAGCTTGATGAAAAAATCAATTGCATCGTGTTAGCGGATGATTGTAATAGATATACTATTCGGTAATTTTTTTCAAAATTTAGGACGAGGAGTGAAAAAAAGACCGCTGATGTGGAGAAGACCTATTCCAGGATACGATACATGTGCCAGTGGTAACGTTTGCCCAGCTTCTTATGTGAAACTCGGTCAAAAGTGACGACCGAATTTCCTCGAAGAATTACAAGCCTAACACTATTGAGGACACCGTTGCGTAAATCAATCGGGACACAAGAGGAGCCAACAAGAGGGGATCTTTTGGGATTCTCGGAGGAAGTCGGAACCTATAACAAATAAAGAATGATGCAACCTGATGCAACACCTATGACTTGGGGAAAATTTTACCAATTTTTTCTCATAGAAAACAAAATCAGCAACATGAGTATAAAACTTACTACCTATTGTAAGGGTCACATAATACCCCAGATGAAAAGTCGAAGCAGAAAGAGATGGTAACGTAAGAGACGTCAGATAAATAAAGGTAACGCAATAATGACAGTATACCCAGGAGGATAAATAGTGCATTCACTTCGAGAAATACTGCTGCATGAACAAGATATTGGAAAAAATTCTGTTACCATATACTAAAGAGAAAAATAGTTATATTCAACACATCTTTCAATGTGGGCCATTTTGGCGTGTCATAATAACGTGGAGATCAATCACAATTGAGGAATCATCTACTTTGTAGTGCATTTCTTGGACATAGCGTCCCTTAACTATTCAGATTGGATTGAAAAATACACCGAAGAGTAGAATATAGATTTCAAAAATAATCGAAAACAGCCTAGCGATGTAGTATTCGATTTTATTGCGAGTTTTACACTGTTACGAATGGTGTGTATGTAATTCAATTTTATTCCTTTGATAAGACAATCAGGATTTTATTTATTTTCTAATGGCCCACATACAGCACTAAGAGGCCAATTTACAGTGGGCACTATAACATTTTTTAAAATAACACAGTCATGCCCTAGGTGGAGAGAGAAAATCCAGCTAATCGGGTTTCGAACCGGCGACCTCGGGGTTGCCAGACGATGACGTTACCCCGCCGCCACCAAGGCCGGCAATCGATTTTCAGTCCTATCAAAAATATCCTAGTTTTCGAACTTTTATGCCCACACTTCACCATCAAACTATGTTCATCTCAATATTATCCGAAGTAAAATGCATGAATGACGAAAAAGATGGCGTGTTTTCTTCATCGTGGGATCAAAGGAATGAAACATACAACCTTTGATATTGAATGAGGTGAAATTAAAATACCTTGATCAAGAACAGTGTACAAAAAATAGGAGAACCCCAATCTCGTTACTTATCAATAGTTATCGAAAGAAGCGCAAGGTGCATCAAAGAAAATGTCCGATAAGGATAAAACTTCAATGAAAGAGAAAAAAATACGTATAGATAATTATTGCTTAAAAGGCATGCCTCATGGGGCGGAAATATAATTACCGTGAACAGTTACGTATATTGTCAAACCACCCCACCCATCCCCTCAGCCAGCTCTTCGAAATGCTTCTCACGCGACGCAATCAAAAGTCACATTGATTCGACCATTAGTTGTGACCGCTGCGCGTCAGTGAGTGGGGAAATAATGTAGGAATGCGGCCTTATCCCCGCATTAAATCAGCGCAGCATTCGAATTATACGTACGCGTCCACACGCTTCCCCCCTCCCTTTCGTTGTCCGCTGGGGTAAATGAAAGTAAGTGCCGGTTCGCACCGGCAGAGCTTCGGAATGTATTAGGGGCACGTAGATGTGCGCCACCCAGGTTTTTCATATGGTCGATCGAATTCTCATTCCTAAAAATGCATACGACGATCAAAACGCACATTAATGGTTTTGCACGTGACTTAACCGAATCGCTTTGTTACGAAAGGATGTAGCACCATGACATCTGCGTTGTACCGCAAGCACCATGCGAGTATTTTCCCACCGATTCCTTTTATTACTGCAAATCACATGCAAATATGTTGGAAACAGCGGACGTCTTTGAGGCAACGAGGACGGTTTAATTTTATAGGTACATTAATTCTCCCATTCATCTGTTGTACCTGTGCTTGGAATGAAAATCTTCTCCCGAGAGGTGGTGCTTAAAACAGCATATCGTCATCAATCATGCGCAACTAAAATTACAAATAGTTATTCCCATTGCTTCTATTGATGCATGGCGTAAAACCGTTTAGAAAACAAAAAAAACTCAAAAATATAACCTGGAAAACTATGGTATTAGTAAGCAGCACAAGAGATTGGAAAAATCGGGGAAGCCCAGTTCAATGATTACGCCAGAAAAATGCGCATTACCTTTTTAATAACGTCGAAATATTAGAAAGAAATTAATTTGAAGCAATCGTAGTAAATCATCGTTTGATGCATCCCCATACTTCGTAATTCTTTCGTAAATTGATTCGAAAAAGATAAGTGCCTCATTCAATTCCTAAGTTAAGACATAGTAATGCACTTTCAAAGGACTCTTTGTGAACTAGTACCCATCCACACATGAAAAACAAAAGTAACTATGAGGTAAAATTAAGATAATGTTGTCCCAGCGCAACTTATAAGTTATAGTAGTAAGTACTAAAACATCATGAACAACAACGAAGTACAAACTATACGAGTTCCAGTTATGTAAAAGAATATCAACGCCAACCAGTCTTCAACCTATGACGTAACCTTAATAAATAATAGGGCTAAAATTAAACATGAATACCGCTAGATAGATTTACAAATCTTTAACCACAGATGAAAATGGAAGAGAAGAAGATGATGAAAATAGTAGAAGATTCGGGAGAAATGTGGTTAGAGAGGCAAGACGAAAAACGGAGGTTGAGGCGTAATGTCGAAGAGCTCAGATATCGAGACGAGTGAGAAAGATTCAGAGTAAGAAAGGGGCTAAATGTAAATATACAGAGATACGCGATTCAAACAAATGCGTGAGGATAGGCGACGCCAGAGCATTCAGAAACAACCTTTTCTTTCATCACATCTTTTCCCTAGGTTATTTTGGTAGGCTCGTTTATTCCCATCTCATTCTCACTTTCTTGAACCAGATTAGGCGAGTTTTGAAAGTCAGACCACGGCTGTCGGTATCTTATTTTGAATAACGATATGCATCGTTCTGCCACATAGGTGTATCTTCATATGCTTTTAAAATAATATCGCGGGCAGATCGAGGATGTACGTAAGAGTATATAAAATACATTCACTTCCAGAATGGGTGCCGGGGACGGATTTTTAAGGTGTTCCCGAATAGCTGACAAAAATTTGGGCAAAGACACGCTAAACATAGTTTAACTGCAGTTTTTCCTAGAAAAAAATATTTTACCAAGCATTTGTCAAGGTATATCACATATTTAACATCGTTTGACACCGCCTCGGTTGTAGCGCACAAAAATTCAAGGACGATTTCCCAATCAATTCTTCTCCTCGAACACGTACCCACTGGGATGACGACACTTTAATATAGTATTTCCATGCTCATCTCCAGCTCATACTGACTTGTTTTTTGCCCATTACAATTTTACAACCATTATTTTTTATCCTCAATGCGCGTGGATCCTTTTGTGCCAACGCTAACTACGCCACGTCGGTGTGAGAAACGCTGTAAGGAATCTTTCCGTAATACCACCCATCGACCAGTAAGGAGTCTTCCTCTTAATGTCGCAAAGCGGCCAGACCTTCGGTGGAAGCCTAAACTTTTCTAAAGGCAATATACCACAATAAGATTTAAACCATTGAGATTATTTCCAATCGCTCGATCTTACGAGGATTGTGGTGCCTTACTTCAGGATTGCGATCTCCGCAATTGGGACGGATAGTTTTTAAGCTGCATCAAAAAATAAACTGCTGTGGCACTAAGGGCTGGGAGAAAAGGAATATCTGCCGCAAAGAAATGACGACACCTGATGCGTTCCGGCTCCCTATCGCAAGGAAATAGAAAGTTTCCTATTCGTTGGGGGCGATCTTAATCGTATACTTTCCACCCAAATTTCACTACGCGATTATTCGGAGAGACAGCAATCGTTTAGAATGCAATCGCAGAGTGGAATATCACTTTGAACCCGTGTGAGAAAATTAATCTCACAATGTACAATAAGCTTTGATCGATAAACGCGTCCGCATAGGGATGCCAGTAAAACTGCTGAAGCATGACAGCGGTTGGCCGGAGTACATGCCTATAATTTTGGCTAGCGTATGGTGTACGTGGAAACTGTTTTAAGAGGGAGACCCGAAATATTAATACATACTTATGAAACCCACCAAACTAAAGTCCTGAAAATGTCTCCGCTACAGGTTTCCACGGGCATGCATCACTCACGTGTCTCAACCAAAACCTTCTCCGTCTTCCGCATCGCTACGAAAGAAGGCGATGCTCTCTCAATCTTTCCCGCCCTACGGAACAGCAACTTGTTGCATTTTTGACCTCTGACTTCCACATAGATTATCGAGGTCAATCTAGCACCACTGCAGTATAATCTTCACCTCAATTACTACTGTCGAATCATTTCCTTCGAGGAAGATCGAAGAGTTCTCAAGATGCTCAAGAGGTTCAGAGTTTTTAAGACTTACCTATCCAGCTGGATACAGGGTTCTTGCTTCCCTCAATGTAAAGCTAGATCCTAATCAGGTTCCTTTTATAAAAGACGAAAATTGACCTTTTATATTTATTTCAGACGGTTTTGGATATGAATTTCGAGTATCAATGAAAACTTCACATTGAAATTAAATTTGGATCATGAGTGGGCGTCATAATAATGTTCCCTCAGGACCTGCTCAAGCAATAGGATTAGTTACGAAAATGAGCTTGTAGTTGTCATTCCATCTGTGGCTGCTCTTAATAACTTGCTTGAAATTCTTAGTCGAAATGTTAATTCATGTTATAACCCACATTAAATTGCTTACGATAAAAGTGCAAATCTAAAATATCAATGACGGCAACTGAATAAAGATAACGACTTTGATGACAGAAGAAGTTAGAAAATAGAACACAGTGAGGACGAGGTTAAGTTTGATTACTAAAGTACCTACTACGAGTCGAGTAATAACTCGGAATATGAAAATATTCAAATTTAAACTTTTCTGTAACTTTGTGATTGCACATTTTATAGTTAAAATGGAGAATCATGAGGGAATAGTTTATCATTCCAATAGGAATCGATTCCATAAAGTTACATCTACAACTACCAAAAGTAAGGCTTTTCTTTAGGTTTTCTCGAAATGACGATGCTGGATAAGTTAAAAGGGAGTGGAAAGTGGTAGAAGGTGGAATGCTATCAATAAGGGAGGAAAAAACAGGACTTTTAGTTGCAATGAAGGAATTCAGGAAGAATTCGGATCTTAATTTAAATTACTTACTACTTTGACGTAAGGCCTAGGTATGGAGTTCAAAAGCTATAGGAACATGGAAACCCTCGAAATGCGCATTATTAGTTATCAGGGTCCACCGGAAATCTCCCCTTAATGGTAGAATTCTTCAAATAGCGTACGTGAAAGTGGAATGGAGAAGAATAAACATAACTTTTAATGAAAGTATTCGTTATGACCTTAAATATAAAACCCTTCCAAGTGTTTTCCACCCATATCACTGTATCCCTCGTGCTTTCCTCAATTTACGAGAATTAATTAATGCTAATTAGACAACGTGGCAAAAATGAAACTATTTCACTAAAAAAAATCCTGTCAAAGAAAATGACGCGGGATGAGTGATTTAATTGCAAACCGAGGAGGGCATTCCAAAGAGTTCGGTGAAATGAAAATGAAGGAATTTATAAGTCATCGCTTTCAATTGAGGCAACGTTCTAGAACGAGCACGGCCGACCAAAAAAACAACTCAACAGAAGCCTATTACATCAGAATTATGGAGACGGAATTCAAAACCGGTCTCCCTTAGGAAAAACGAACCATTCTGAACAGAGCACTTGAAAGTATTGAAATAATTAGAGAAAGGGCAATGCGATCCAGAGAAAAAATGTGGAGATGGGGGAAGGAAGGAGAGAGAGAGAGAGAGGGAGGGAGAGAAATAGAGTGAGATAGGTGGGGGAGGGGAAGAAGAGCGCAAAGAGAGAGACCTGGCTGATGAGGTGAGGAACGAATATTGGGGTTACGGAGTTACGTGGAATGCGAGGGAGGGCGTCGAGAGGCAAAAAAAAGAATTCGAGTTGACCCTGATGACAGGTTTAGCGCGAGCATAGGACTGGGATTTCGAGGAGGATGGTGGTGGGAGAGGAAGCTTGGGTTAGAACGATGGTGTGGGGGTGGGGGGGGGGGGGGGTAGGGGGAGGAGGAGAATTGAGAGGGAAG
>WURS02006482.1:0-12565 GCA_011762765.2 Rhinocypha anisoptera
GCAAGGGAGAGGGGGGGGGGGGGCGGGGGGACGGAAGGTCCGCGTTATCTCCGCTGTAGACTCTCTGTTCCCCCCACGACCACGCCGTCGTCCCCCGCCTGCGCCGTCGGAATCGCGGCGAGATGCGAAACCGAATCTGGCCCCTCTCATCGATCACTCTCACGTGTTTCGACCCTTCTCTGTAATGTCCGGAAATCGATTATTTCATTTTCTGCCGTTCCTTTTTTTATTTCGAGTCACAAGGAATGACAACGGTTTATGCTCAACTCTCTCCCCCTCCCTTTCCTCCTCTGTTTCTCTCTCTCTCTCCCCTCCGTCAATTTCTACTCCCCCTGTACCCTTATCCCTTCAGGTGTATCGAATTATTCGAATTTCCGAAATCGTTGTGAGAAAATGATATAGAAAAAGTGAGAGGAGGAGATTTTATTCGATTAACAGAAAAACCTCTTTTCGTACGGTACCTACCAGGACGATTGTGAATAAAACGGGATATTTTTTAGATGTTTTTTAAACTTCCATTTCAAATTGCATCGTGTCATATGTCTTCATTACTACGTTTTCCAAATAAAAAATTAAATACATTCCCTTGCAGTTCCTCTTTATCGTTTAGGTACTGAAATGTGACGATGGGAAAAAATTTCTGGGGTGCTACTAAGTGCTTGCTAATTGGTACCTGGAACCATTGGGGTGTTAAACTTTTCATTTTCGTCGGATACATCATTCTCCGCTTATACCTATATATTGCAGGTTAAGACTTGAAAAATCAAAAAACTTAAAATAAATATGTCATATATTCTTTTTAACATGAATATTTTAAAATTTAAAATTGCCATAGGCCTCTGTTATCCCATAATCTATATTGGAGATCTCATCTCTGTGCTTTTTTTAGCTGACGGCATGTTGTTAGTGTTTGTTTAACCGTCATCCGTTTCAAATGGCCCACGGAACGGAGTAACCCCTTCGAAGACTAGGTGAGCGTGGGTTAGCCAGGTGCGTGAGTCCAATTCGCAGCCTTGCCAGTTACATCTCATCAGTTCGATTGTTTCGGACGTGGACCAGTGATCCAAGTTCTCCTTAGTCGATTGATAGACGCCGTGTCGGACAAATTGCCTCTCATACCATATTAGTCTTTCAATTTCCTCCAAAGGCTCTTCTTCAGCTACCCAGATGGGTTTCGTTCCCTCCACGACCCTCTGAGGCACGACCCTTTGCATCCTTGGCAGTAATGCCCTTTCAATTAAATCCCCAACATGTCAGAGTATCGAGCAGAAGACGATAATGACTATTTCCGTGTGTACTAATTCATTCTTGGGATCAATTTTATTACAAAATACTTAACCAGTTTCACAACCTTTATCTTTAATACGTCTTCAAAAATTTAAGATACCTAATATAAGATAAGATAACATAATATAAGATAACAAATATAATATAAGATAAGATAATAACAAAAAGAATTTAAGAACTGCCGAATATAGGATAACTAATTAGTATATGAAATACACGCACTTATAACTACTCACATGGTCCTATCTTTCTATTTTAGGTACGCAGTCAAATGATGTTCTTTCAACTTTATCAAAAGAATTAAAAAGAAAATGCTTGATTTTCCATTATATTTTTAGTTTTATTATTTCAAGCTAAAGGAGACAACGCAAAGCAAAATGTACAGCCCGAGAGAAAAGAAAGAGAATTATTTAAACGTCAAACATCTTACCGAACAAAATATCACATGAAAATGAAGGTAAGATGAAAACTAAATATAAGGAAGCACTTGCTGTGGAGTATGAAAAATATTGATTGCATTAAAGATTTTATACGTTCTTTGATGCTACCTTCAAGTATTGACTTAGCTTTGATACAATATCAACATAATAATGAAAGAAGTTAATCCTCGATAAGCTAGTTAAAACTATAAAAAAAATTCTTTATAAAGCAGTGAACCAGCGAATTCGTAATTATTATTCTGGGTACCATTGTCCCTATATTTTAAAGAGTGCCGCAATCTTAAATTAGAATATCTAAAGCTGGGAATAATACCAATAGATAATAACATGTCCATAGATTTTAATCACTTTGCACTTGCTTGCCGAAAAAACCCGATGGAAAGTACGATGATAAATTTACTTTAGGAGGAAAACCACTTTAAATTACGTCAGTATCCTCAATATCCTGTTTTATGAGAGTTACTTATAACATGCAAAGCACAGTGTACATGTAGTTGTAGTTACACAGTTCACTGTATTAGCAGAGCTGATCATCTTGAATAAATTGCCGAACTTAATTCACCATTTCCTTCCTCTTCTTTTTCTGTTCATCGTTTATTTCTTCCGGAAGGTAATCCTTAACAGCCATTTCCCAAACCAATTTGTCTTCAGCCTATGCGCAATAGAAATTGCTCCTATATCTTTCCTGGTACAACCTGGAGATGCAACTTTTTAAAACCTTATCAGCTCATTTCATTCCCATTCGTATGTACAAAAACTTTCCTCAAATCTCCCAAGATTGGGTCTATTTTGTACAACGACCACATTTATTCCACATCGTAAAAATACACTGGTATTTTGTCCTTGTACAAATTTTATGAAAATACAGGTGTTTTTCATAATTTATTATGAATTATTTCTAATTATTCTCGTCTATTTCTTTTGCTGGCGTATATTTATCATCAGCGCTCCAGTATTTCTTTGCAAGATCAATAGTTAATACGTAAGCCCTAGAATGTCGACTCTTATGGCAGAAGAACTAAAATAACTAAGCTAAAACCTGCTTAGTTAAAGATTTTATATAGGTTTGGAGATATGCTTCTCCTATTTTGTAGGAAAAATAATTAGAATTTTTTGGCATCTTTCTAAACTACAAGGAAACTAAATATTCATTCCAAAAAATGAATTCATGAAAAAAGTGTTCCGATAGTGAGCACTGATAGCGTTCCGAAGTTATTTACTTTTATCACTAGTGTGAGGTTATGTGTGGATTATTAAAACGTCAAAGCAAACTCTAGAAAAGTTAAATTAAATTAAAATAAAATATTTCATTAATATATTTAAACTTTACACATTTTAGTAAACTTTATTCTGATTTTGATTTTTTGGGAGAATGTCATTTCATATTTCGCCTGAAAACCCAAATATTACTACAATGCAAATATCGTGATAAAAAGTCATTATTCATAGTAAATAATTTCCTACTACATCCAGGAATTTTACGCTCTTTAGTAATACTTAGCTTGAAGATAATATTTTGAAAACTAGCGATTTGAATATTTCCTTGTTTCGTTAAGTTCTTATGTAATTTTAGGATTGGCACAAATTAATGAAAGAGAACGATAAATATAGTGGTGAGTTTTTGATATTTTCATTGGGACTGAAATTTTATAAAACTGGTTTTCGTCAAAACATCTCTGCCAGATGAAAAGTGAAAACTGACCAAGCATAATAAATGTAAATCTATTAAAGGCGTTTCATGCGAGCATAACAAGAAGATTCCTATCCTCCAGTGAAATTTATTAGCACTTGTTTTACTCAAATTACTAGTTTTATATTTGGATAATTTTATGTGGTGAGGTTTAAAATAAACAATTCTTCTGACTCAGAACGTCCGAGACAAGAAAGACCATGAGTTAAAAAATTTTGAGTGTGTGATGATAAATTTTATTCGATATGACGTGTCATTTACGGTGAATTCCATATGCCCCTGAGGCTCAAAGATCTCCAGTATCACTGTTTATAGGCACTCTGAAGTTTGCCTCGGCTAATGTTCCCTTCGGTACCTACCCCGAAGCCCAGTGGGCCAGAGAGTTCTTCAGTTTTCGCACATTTGGGCAGCTCACACGATCCCCAAAAGGGACCCTTCTCACTCCCAAACTCCCTCCCACGAACTGACTTTCTCTCAGGCGTTCGTTCTCCTTGGGGCCTGTCCACATTTTACGCCCCATGCAAAGGGACGGGTCCACATAGGTTGACACGGTGGGTGGAACGGCCACGTGAAATGTGACGTAAAAAGGCGAGAGCTCAAAGTTTGCAGAAAGAATGACAAAAATGCGAATGAAAAGGGACACTGCTTTCGTCTTATGGCATGTGTGAGGACGAACGGTTAACTGCACAGCCATATTACGGTCTGTTATTGAAAAAATTGTAGACAGGTTAAAAATATATTTGTTTACTAATGGCCGAGGTATTTGATATTCGTAGCACCTTGTGTGACACGAGGCTAAAGGTTATATTGACGAATGCAAGGCCTAGAACTTGCGATATTAGGTATGAGCAGCCTTTCTTTACATTCCTGTCTTTCAGTTTCAAAGAAATATACATAGATACATACATACATATACATAAATACATACATATATATATTCCTTCTTCTACTTCACTTTTCACTTACCTATTTTCGGCGTCAAAATATTTCACGTAAGTGAGGACAGGTACAGTAAAAACGAAACTATGAATGGAACAGGTTTGGGCGACAAAAGGTTGACGTATTTTATGTACCAGTAAGGTCATGTATTAGAACGCTGCAAGGTGTGTATTTATTGTTTGAAGGAAGCATCTTAGATTAAACGTAAAGTTGCTCAAATCACCTAATGAGGTTTGTTTTCAAATTTGATACAGGGGTCCTTAAGTATATAGATACCAACCTATTAGAAAGGGGATATTGAAAATCTGATGTTTTGACTTATTAAACCTTGGGGCTGATATATTTGAACATATTTCTATATATTTGACCTTGGTTTAAATATCAGCGCGGAATGTTTTGTAAAGTAGCAGAGTGTATACGAAATGCTCACTGGGGAAAATTAGTAAAATGAAAAGATTATTCCCGAAAACTAGGGCATTTTGAATCATTAATCTTTCTTTTACTCTGCATGGATTCCAAGGTTTGCAAGGGCTTGAGAAGCTGCAAGGTTAAGATCCAATGACGTGGACTTCATTTTTCAGGCTAACACATTTTAATTCACCAGTGTCGGACGCCCTTGGGAATTGAGCATCAAGAGCTCAAAACATCTTGTATATTTTCCATACCCAAGGGGGAACTTGGAAAGCTCACGGCTCACCAAGGAATCATTTTCGCCTGGGTTCTAATTCTCCGGAGGCACTCGAAAACAATTTTCCGGAATAGGAATATGAGAAATATGACAACGGCCTCGCGAATCCTGTACAACAGACGAGAGGAGTATTCCATTTTTCTCGAGACGTAATCGGGAAAATTTATTGAGAGATGAATTTGGAACAGATGGGTATGGCTCATTTGTGTATTACTTTTGGTCCAAAACCCCTCTCTTGATCTTCTCCCCTCCCCCCCCTCATGCCATCTCCCTTTGTCGCCATCCCTCATGTCCCCGACGCTACCGTTCGTTCGCGTCGAACTAATAATACGGGAGGGTGAGCGTGCCGATGGAATGAATGAGAGGCGATATTGTAATTCGCTTCTCATTAAAATGGTACATTCCCAAGGTGTAATGGTTTCCTTCACCTTTGAATGCTCTATTAGAAATTAAGTATGCTTGTGTTGTCATCCTTCTACGGTACTATTTAGCGTTAAATATATCAATTTTAAAACAAATAAAATAAGATAATTTAATAAATGTTAATAAAAACTAAATATTCTTAGTGATAGACTTTTCTGTACGGCTCTCACGGAAGTAATTATCATTTAATATCCTTGGAAACAATCGCAATGAGAAACCATTCCCAATAAGGCTGTCTTTAGTATTTTCCACGCATGGTTTCATTTTATTTAATCCTGTAAACGTACAGCAAACGTTGCAATCTTACAAAAACTTAGCAATTGTGAAAGTCATCGGTGCCGTTTTGCGTTAAACAAATGGACGAATACAATAACTAATTATTCAGTAAGGAGTGGTTATTTTAACATTAATTACTTCATTGCAAATGTCTTTATCTCAGAGTCCAAATGAGTAAATTTGTGATTACAAGTGAGAAAGGTGAATATTATCTGTAGATAAAAGATTGTAGTAATGAAATTTATTTGTCTAAAAATAAAGGGAACAAGGGAACACTAATTATTAAATTGGAGTAGAGACTATAATTAAATACAGTAGCGAGATCCGGTTCGCTCTGAATATATCGTAGAAACTATGTAAAATTGTCGTGGTTTCTTCCTGCTCCCTCTGAAACTCCTGTCCATTTCCCTCTTCTGTCTGGAATACAGAATATTTCATCTACTAATACCGTCATCCACACCCCACTAAACCTTTACATTGTTATGACACATACCTAAATACACGCATTGGATAAAAAAATGATTATTCTGTTTACCAGACAAAGCACTCTGATGGCGTAGAAAAATATATTGACAGAATCTAACATATGAATATTTACAAGTATAATTACATAGATTCGTTAAAGTTACGAGACAAATTATATGAAAATCGTTCTTGAAGTACCCCCGGCATCGAAAGCGGTATAGTTTAACGTGGGTTAAGGTTAAAGGAAGATTTTTGAATTTCTAACTATGAAACATTTAAGTTCGACGGGAAATTTTACAGTCCATTGAAATATTTTGGGTTAATATACTCGACAAAAATATATTGTAACGGTTTATTGTATGGTAAGGAGAAAACATTAATCCTTTTTCGTCCTCCGGCATCGCCCACTTAAAATTTAACTGTTCCTGGTTTCTGAAATGACTGTAAGAAGAGCCGGGAACGAGAGAACACCCCCATTGGGAAGATAAAGGGCTTCAATCACCGTTATATATTCTGTGAAAAGAAACATGTGTCTAAGGCCAGGTTTCACCAACGAGAATCAAGGCTTGATCGCCGATCATGTCTTGAATTGATCGACGAATTCGTTGATTTTGTTTCACCAATGACAATCAGCGATAAACGGGGATCAAATCGCTGATCAATTTGATTTATGTTTTTGGGTGATCAAATCGAGAATCAACTAATGTGGCGGACTTCGTTGTATCTTCTGACGATGAAGTAGAAGTCATTCTAGACCATTTTAACGTGAGAGGACGCCACACAGTCATTAGAATATGTAAGTACGACGAATACGCCGACAAATATTTTAAAATACGCTTCAGGTTGACCAAGAATGCTGTAGTTTAATTAACGGCAAGCACTCAAAATGAACTAGAAAGACAATGAAACAGAAATAATCCAATATTCTCTATAAATCAAATGCTAATAACCGTACGCTATTTCATAAATGCATGTTTTGAGGTATAGTACTTCAAGTTCACCACCGATAAGTTTAAATGTCTTAAGTGATGAGATAAGTAACACATTTCGCAACATATTAATTTCTGTCTCTTTTTGAAATTCTATTGCCAGTATAACAAATTGTAAATTTCATCATATATTTTTATATGAAGATGAATGCCAATTGCAAATGTGTATAGAGCATTAAATTTGACTAATCACGTTGGCGAAATATTACGTGCGACGCGGTAGTGACCTGGTAGCTTTAAATTGTTTTGTTTGCACTTAGAAGTCACCCAGTGTTATTTGAAGTGTACTTAGCTAATGCTATTTTTCATTGAATACAACCAACTACGTACATTCAAAAATCATTAAAAGCTGCTACAATTGGCTTTTAGGGCATGAAAGCATGTACCTTGTATTGTTAAACTGCCGTTATGTACCTGTAAGCTCCACCATCTTATGTTTTCCGTGTCACAAAAATTGGTATATACGTAACAAATAAGCTAAAATATATCAATAATTTCTATGATTAGGGCAAATCAGATTTAAATTTTGTTAGTGAATATTGTGTTGATAGATAGTACATAGTATGATCACGGAATCTAAATATGTTCCGTGGTATAATTTCCAAATATGATAGCTGCATAATTGTTTACATTATCAAAATCACGTAAACGTAAGCGTAATTATTAAACTGCTTACTTGTTGCTATGGTCACGTAACAGAAATCAACAAGCTGTCATCGAATGTTCAACTTTTCAACTTGAAAACATTTACGTTCCACATTTACCGATCAGTTCATCGGCATTCTTAACCTAAGATCATTTATTGGTGAAATGCGTTAGGGTTATGATCGTCCATCAAGAATTTGATGCCAAAGAAGTGATTGTCGTTCAATATGAGGTTGGTGAAATGGCCTAAATGTGTTTACAAAATTGTGTGCCGAATGGAAAGGAAATGTGTTGCAAACCACAGAGATATGGTGCTACAGAGAATGCATGTTGGTTATTTTAAATAAATTTTTAGTACAACCATTTATAATCTACCCATTTTTACTTAACTTTCAAAATAATTCCATGCATTGGACGCCCTAAAAAATTTCCTTTAGTCGCTTGTCATACGAAATACCCACTTTCTGTTACTTAGGCTCACTCCTTAGCACTCGTCTTACAGTTTTTGTATTCTATATGCATATTAAGTTTATGTGATATCCACAAAAATTATTCCGCATTTCCCTTTTTTTACATATTTATTTAATAACATTTAATAATTTTCCTTTCGAAATGATGGTACACCATCACACGAGGACCACGAGCAGGAATACGAATACGAAAATGCCGCTTATAAAGATGGTGCCGATATTTCGGGAGCATGATACCGCTATCCACAACGGCGAAATTACGTTGGAGGACGATAGTTTTTCGATAGCTCGATATTGATACAATAGAGGCATCTTAACAGTTTTTTTTTCTTTTGCGAAAGCATGTGATATTATCTAGTTCATGATGTTCTAGAAGCAACACGAGTAAATGATTCATTAGAACCATATTATTTCATTTACCTTGAATTATCCATTGCAAATTATTTGGTTACACAGTTAAACATCATAGTAACTTATGTATCAATATGATACGATTGAAAAATTTTAAGTGAGAAGATCGATTTGTGAATTTCTTACCATGCTAATCTATCTGCTTTTCACAAAGTGCCGCCTGCTACAGTGACATTCATCGGTTCAGTGTCGATTCGCGATTTTGGGGAATGGAAAGCGATATTAGAAATTCATTATCAGCTTCCCCGTTCTCTACGAAGAACCGAGGATCCCTTCGTCCACATGAACTGGAAGAGAAAATACGCGTTAAGGTCACGTGGAATTCCGGGCTTGTTTAATCTGGATAAGGCGAGGTGATTTTCACACAATGACGAAAAGTGAACTCTTTCCTTATCACCCACTTTCACAAGCTCCCTCTCTTTCTCATTTCGCGCTTCTAAGTTCTATTTTCCATTCCATTGCCTCGTAAATCCGAGGCAATTTAAAAGTCAGCAGCCCCTGCGACAGCTATCCAAAAGCCTAAAGTCGGCTGCGTGGCGAGAGTCTTGATGGAAGAATTTCTCCTCCGGGTTTCACGAAATGGAACTTGGTGAGAAATCCGGATCGCTCGATCTCCTTCGAGAGGACGAGAGCGAGGATGAAGTCCATGGTAATATAATCTCATAATGGCTTATCAATAGTATCCAATAGATGGAATTTCTTTCGCAGAATGAAAATATGATGATAGGGATTTCGATCTCCCAACTCGTAATTGAGAACTGACATTTCTTCCCCCCATTTTACGTAAGGGAATTTATCATCGTCCCGTCGAAATCCCGCTATTACATATCACTGTCGAAATCCTGTGTAGTAATTAATTATTGGTATTGACGGTGTCATATTATTTTTTCAAAGAGGTGGCGAACATGAAATAATTTACTTCAGTGATGGAGCCATAATTTTCATTTTAAATATGAATTCACTTATATGCTACGAATCATAACGTTCAGGAATAAGTCACTGCTCCTTTCTCAATCTCAACCACTCTCTTACTCGACGGCCTTGAAAGGTATTTCGTCTTGTTTCCGGAAAAACAATGAGCAGGAACTTTCCGGTTAAAATACATGAAAAAAAAATTTGTAGATGAATTTTTTTGTCTTCCTTTTTGCCTATTTGCTTGTCTTGTTTGTCCGAATAAGTTTTTCTAGCTCTAATATATTTCCATGGCTCAATAAATGTCATCATAATAATTTATCCTAAGGTTTAATTTCTAGTTTTGATAAAAACAAAGTTCTTCCGTCGATAATTTCACACCTTTCTAGATTTTTAAGTAATTTTCTCCATCCCCTATTTCTGATATTGGCCTAATTCCATTTTTCCTCCGTCATAATGTCCCTTCCAATACAATCCTTGATGTGGTGATTGTGCCTAAAGATGTTTTCTATTGCTTTCCCCATTCTTTTAAGTCTATTTGGTAAGCCTCTTATTTTTCGTAGGAGCTTCCAAGTACTTCTTCGATGGTTATTCGGTCTACCCATTCATTTTTCCACATTCTTTTGCAGAACCCTATTTGTTCAGTTTTAAATTTATTTCTTTCCTCAGCTGCTATTTTATAGGTCTTCTATGCTCATAGAGTGTAGTCAAAATAAAATATAATAGACTATTACCAACATATATTCAGACAAATTGGTTTCTTATACCAAAACAAAAATTGTTTTACGCAATTAGTTACTTGGGGTAAAATGTCTTGTTATCTTCATCTTCCCTCTTCCCCCGCAATTTAGCTTGCTGCCGAAATAGAAAAATTCTTTAACTTGACCAGTGGTTTCTGTCCGTAGATTTAAAAATAGGAAAAAGTTGTAAACGTAGTCCGTAATTTAAAAATATTTTCCCTACTTAGATTAATTTCCTTATTTTCCCTACTTAGTTTTTAAGCAACTTCTCCTTTCTTTTAACTCCACCTTAGACTTATTTACTTCATTCGCTGTGCAAATTAATCCCGTCATTAAATCTTTTTTTGAAAGTAAAGATAATCTTCATCTTCAGATCGCAATATGATATTCTTTTCCACACGTACCCTTCCAGAGATTTTATCACCTCTTTCGCCACGTTTATTGACAGAAATGAAGAGGTACGCAAACGGCAATCAAGCAGGAATTTTGAGTATACGTGTCTAAGTCGATTGTTTTTATTGCTAGAGTGCTCCGCATCCCATTAATTCCACCTCCATTCTTTACAAAATTTGTATCAATCTTCCATCGTTATTGCAAATTTCGATATCAATAAAGATATAGCCAAGAAAGTCAGAAAATTGTGATATTTACATCCATCTTATCAAAAGTTGACCTCAGGTTCACGAATCCAATATTATGTTGATATTTCTGAAACTTTTCTGTAAGATGAGCATGAAATTGAGACTAGCTTTTAATATTCTTTCACCACTTCTTGGTCCAAATTAGCCGACCGGGATAGCATGGAGGTTAGCGTGCTCTCAGGTTAACCCAAAGGTCGCGGGCTCGAGCCCCGCCCAGGGCATGGGTTGTTTGTCCAGATGTGTTTTCTCTATGACTCGAAGAGGTGCGAAATGACCACAGCCGTCTACGCATCCAACTTAAACAAAAATACTACTACTTAATCCAAACTACTGAAATCATTTTCCGTTTTCTCTCAATCATCGGTATGCAGTTCTTGTCAAAATCTGTTATAACATGCCTACAGTACATTTTACTTTATCAGATACTATAATATCCTACAAGTAGTAGATAACTATATAAGTAACTAGTAACACCCAAATATTTAACCAAATCTACGCTTGATCGGGTGAACTGGGAATGGCTATGTTGTATTGTAACCCATAATGGAAGGAACATAACCGTAGGAAACTTCGGAGGGACGGGTGTCGTGTTAACTTTGGGGTCCGTCAATAAACCTACTGAGAAGGGGATGATTCAATAAACCGTGATGAGGGTGATGAAAATCAGTCAACTGGTATCCGTACGTGGGACTCTGTTTGTCTAGTCATCGTGCTGCGCGCGGAAACTATGTCACCACGCTCGTCCCCCCGTCGTCGCGTCGAAACTGTTATTGGGTTTGGAATGCGGTGCGACACGGTCTCCTGCCTTTCAGTCGCCGCGCAGTAGACTTGTCGGAAGGGTAGACGGATATACGGAGAGGTTTTTTTTGTGGGGCAATCCCCGTCCTCGCGAAACGCACCTCAAGAGTCCGAGAGACTTGACTTCCGCTCGTTAGGGCGCACTGGTCCGCCCCCTTTTTGTTTCCCCCCCCCGGCGAAGCGGTGCCCATTAGGGACTCGTGGCGATGGGATGAGGAATAGGTGGGGTGGGGAGAGACGCAAGTGCTCCAACTCCCCCCTGCAACTCTTGCGTCTCCAACCCGATTCCCGGGAATCGTCTCTCTCCCGGTGCTTCAAGCACACGAAGGAATTCTCGAGTAGGGCAAAGGAACCCTTTGGCCGCTTGCGCCTGCCCCTCCGCCATCCCGGTCACACACTCAATCCTCCCTCGAGAGACTCGGTACGTGGAGAGAGGGTTTGAGAGAGAGAAGCCAGGAGGGGTGTTTCGCAACGGCGGGGGAGTGGAGTGAGAGGGTTCGGCGGAGGGGGTGGCGGGAGAGTCGAGAGCGAGTCGTCATTCGCATCGTTTTGATGCCTTATTTATGATGCGTCCGGAGGCATTCCCCCGCCGAGTGCCGACGTGAGCCAAACGAGGAGGAACGGTGCAATTTCGCTCCCTCCAGCCCTGACCCTTCGAGCGCCCTTTGACGTCCCATCGTCGCTGCTCCCTCCCTCCCACTTCGGCATTCGGGTGAAGGGGCGTAAAAACTATAGAAATATTAACCGAGCC
>WURS02006493.1:0-12564 GCA_011762765.2 Rhinocypha anisoptera
CAGGATGATAGGGTGTAGGAAAAGTACGCAGATTAAAAAAGGGATTAAATTTATATGTTAAGCGGCCAGCCTAAGCTAACCCAAAAAATGCTCACCCAAAACATACCTTAACCGGTAGATTACCCTTCATCATCTACATCATAAATACAAGAAAGAAGAAGGAAGAAGGATTCATTAATGTAATGCTGAGGTTTTGAAAGGGATTAAGGTGATATTCAATAAAAGCCTAAGGAAGGACGAGGAATCCGAAGGATAAAGCTAAGAAACTGAATAAACTCAACGGATCCATGTCTACTTTATGAAACAATATGCTTATCAAGGGTAAAATAAAGAATTGTAGGTTCCACAGACAAATTATATCTTAAAAATTCCCGGTTTCGTTGTAAAACCGACACCGTCAGGCACCTCTCTCCTCTCCATCTGTCTCAATTTTACCTCGCAGTTCTCCAAGCTTCAACTTAATAATGCTCCTCCTCCAATGCAGAACCGCCATGATTTTCTCAAGCCAACTTGATGAATGACTTCAATGCAGGATGTAAATACCATACACCTCTAATTAGTGCAAAACAATTAAGACTTGTCGACTAGTTATGAAATACATCCGCAATTTTCAGTAGCAGGTTATCAATCCTTAACAAAATACTGTTCTTAACAGTTTCTCTTTATATTTTCATAGGGTCAATCTCTTCAACGTCAAATATAGTGATACACATTCCGCGTAAATGTGTTTAAAACTGGTAGATAATCTGAACCCGCTTTAAAAAGGCGGGCTCGCTACATAATGTCACTTTATATCACTTCCAAACTAGAAAAGAGACAATTATTTTTTTATGCATGGAGGTGATGTAGTCAATTTTACGCCACATGGGTATGTCGGGCAATCAGCCAAATGCCAATTATTGCATTACTTAATTACTTTCTGTCAAGGGAATTGCACAGACCAATGGGAACAAGCGTAGAGGTGTCGGGAAATCAGTCAACCGCCAACTGTTTAATTACTTAATGAATATAAAGTATTGATTCTAGGACCGCTTTTATAATGTATACACTACATCATCCCCTCACCCCTTATGTCGCAGACACAGGAGGGTTACGACAGGTACACAGCGATGAAATTAGTGAGGTCATCCATCCAACTCCCAACGAGAAAGAGTTTAGCGGCGCGGAAGAATCACAGGAAATTTGTTTGCATCAAGATTATTATAATTAAATTTATATGTAATATACTGGTATTTTTTTATTCACCGCAAGATTCTATAGTGTGCGTTGTATGTTTTATAACCGAATATCATATTGCAAGGTATGTTTTTCGTAACTAAATGCTAAACAGTGGTATTTCATTGTAACCTTATAAGTGTGCGTTTTGTGTTAGATTACACATTAAGGAAATTAAGTGTTGTCTTTGAAAATAGTGTACTGGACAGAGTTCCAAAATGTATTGTCTTGGAAGATTGCATTGTAAAATGCAAAAAAATGTAAGCAAAACGAAAATAAGGCATTATTACTACTTTAAAAAATAACTCTAATAGTATTTCCCAAGTTTTAGAGATATAATCTATATAAAATAGAGACATAATCTTACATAAAATATCACCAAGCTATGGTAAAATAATTTTTAAGTTCAATACGCCGTTCCGACTCCTACCTCCAAATGGGAGACCCCGGAAACCAGGGCCACCTGTGGAAGATCGGTTGCCCAACCCCGGTGGGAAGCAGGTCAGGGCTGACAAGAGAGAGAGGGAGAGAAAATGGCCCTCCAAAATGGGGGTTTGGCAGGATGGGGAGCTAACGACAGCATTTCTCGTAAAAAAAGAACATTGTTCAGAAACCTCTACATGAACCTCGGAATGGATGGATAAGACGACAACGACCAAAGCAATGTAAGGACATCGAGATTGGATTTTGGAACTCAACAAAGTTTATACCAAAATGGGAGCCCTAAAAACCCTATTAACCAATTAAAACAACACAACATGAAAATTACGGTTGTACATACAAGAGACTCGCTGGACTTAATAGAATTCTTAATCGGCAGGAATATGACTAACAAAACAACACGATTCCCATATAAAGACATACTTTAACGGACACAGACACTGCCAGATGGCATAACGTTTAACCACCTCCTTATTGATAAAAGGAATGCTTGATGAAAAAAATCAGGCCAATGATGAGAGCAAAAAAGGTGTCGAATAAGAGTATACACTGAGAAACAAGCAGAAAAATCACTACAAATAAACACTAAGAGGTTGAATGAACCAGCGATTAAGGGAGAGTGCAGGGCTGAACAATCCTTGACAACCCTAGAAAGATTTGTTAGAAGACGTAAACACAGACATGGAAACAAAATGGTGAGGCCCGTGAAGGAAGACAGCGATCGCTGCACTGCATTAGGTACCGAAGGAATGAAAAGCAGGAACGAATGGTATGATGAGAAATGTGATAAGGAATTTTGCAGGAGAAATGAAGTATATGTATAGAGCAAATATCATAAGACCAGCACGGAATAAACGAGGGGATTACGAGAAACCCCGAGGAGAGAATCGGATAAGCCCCGCGGGATTAAGAAACGGAAACACATGAAAGCCGCCACAAAAAAATTGAAAATAAGTTCAAGGAGAAAACGAACTTAAGGCTAACCCATCAGGGGATAAACTCTCTGAAGAGAAAAGGATTTAAGCCTAATAAGGAGCCAAGAGGGAAACTTCATAGGCGATAAGGAGTCGGCAAAGGCAAGTTAGGAAATACCACTTTGCCGATATATTGATCAAGGGTAGGAACAGCGAGAGAGAAAATGGGGAAAAGAAGCAAGACGACGTGGGAGAAAACCCTAAAGCAAATCATCGAACCACCCACAACTTAAATAAGCCCCGAAGGTGGGACTGAAAAAATATCAAATTGGGGAGGGGGAATAGATGTACTCGTAATACCAGCCGATATACTTGAAGCTGACGGGAATCAACTGCACAGACCATAATGGAAATTTAATTAGAAAATCTGGAATTAGGCAACTATTGCAGAAGAATGTGGATTAACCGTCATATTCCCATAAATGATAACAGGCAAGTTGGAATTCGAGAACTTCAAAGGCATATCACTTTTATGCACAGACTACAATATATTCGCTCTCCCACTCGATGAAAAGCTACCATCCATTGTCGGAAAAAAAAGTCCTGCGAGAGTACCAAGTGGACTTCAGGTCAGGAAGATCAATTTTTCACCATTAAGGAGAAACAGAAAAAAAAATCAAATCTGGGACATTAATAGGGATGCACGACGAACATTCGTGAATTTCAAACAAGAAAAAAACACAAAACCAAAACTTAAAAAAATGACCAATCTGTACGGTGGCCGCATATGAGACCAAGTCACTAATAATGGCGCAGATATCAGAACGTGTGCTAGATTCAGCAGAAAGAAAAAATATTACGACCATGTAGCGTCGCGAAGTAAGTAACTAAATGCGTACTACGAATGAGATGCAGCTCTGTGGAAAACGTTAGGGCAGGATAAAAATAATGAGCCGTGTCAAGTGTTAGGTGAAAAAATACATCCATCAAACTGCATAAATTTCAAGAGAACACGATGGATTGACTTTTGCTCGTCCATAACAATTTTCAAAACACAGCAGCCTTTCTCCATATTTTGTTTAACTTAGATGCCAGTTTTTTCTTGGATGGGTACCAAACACCCCACGCATTTTTTGGGGTTAGATGGAGAAAGGAACTACTTAGTCTCAATCTCGCCCCAATTATCATTACTATTATGCGTATTCCGGGTGTAGTCTAACGCGTGTTCAATAGCAGTTATCCCTTACTTCCTCGTCTGAATATTTACCCGTCTGAATACTTCCACGTATGAATACATGGAACGCCACGTCCCTTCAATGGCGTTCCATGCACACGAGCTAATATGCTCGTATTGCGAACTAGATACGGGAATGCGACTGTTGGCAAATAGAGAAAGAATATAGGCAATTCAGTTGGTATGAATGGTGGCGGAAGGAAAATTTAGTGGTGCTTTGTGTTATAAGTTTTTCGAGAAATATTGGTCCGTGAGATGGAGAGAAAATATTTAGTGGCGGTTAATGGCGCCGAGAATGAGCTTATCCGCGGGCGGAACACTTATTTACTCTTCATTCGCTCTTGAAAGTGAAGGGAGTGTATATGATGATATCAGAGATGTACATAAAAAAGTTGGAAGGCGGTAAAAGTTGTAAACGTAACTTTATGGGGACCACGTGCCAACTAGGGAGTGCGTCCCGCGTCGAACACATTACTCTTTCCTTTCTGTATGTCATTGTCAAAGGGAAATATGGAAAGAGAGCGTATTTAAAGTGCAGCCAGCGTGAGTACACAAATAATATTTTCAAATTTAATACAGTTTTTAAGACATTCGCAGCTAATCGTCGTAAAAACCAAGACATTATGATAAATTATTTTAGTGCTATGAAATACACCTCACGTGAGACGAAATTAGATTAAGAGGGTTGTTCGAAAAGTTTTCGACCTGACAAAGAAATTTTTTATTTATTTTTTCATTATTCAACGCAGTCACTTTGCACCTCAATACACAGAAAGTAACGACTTTCCAACTTTTTTATACCCTCACTCTAATACGATTTGTCCAAATCTGCAAGCTAAGAGGTGGTCTCAGCTTTGACCTCGTCATTTGAAGTGAATCTTCGTTTAACGAGCCAATTATTCAGGTTTAGGAAGAAGTAATCGGCTGAAGCCAAATCCGGCGAACGCGGTGCATATGGAAGCACTTCGCGGCGTACGTCATGGGATTTTGTAGCAACCACCATAAACGTGTGTGTTTGTGTGTTTGTGTGTGTGCAGGCACGTTATCGTGGTGGAAGAGCACTTTCTTTTCTGCCGGATGTGTGGACGATCAGCCTGAATAACACCCTTCAATTGGTCCAGCATTGAAGCGTAATACTGTCCGGTGGTGGCCATGCCTTTTCACGAGAATCCCTAAAAAAACCATAGCCATGGTTTTCCAGCAGATGGAACCATTTTCGCTTTCTTCAGCGCACTTTCACCTGCTCCCACCCACTGTTTGGACTGTTTCTTTATCTCTTGCGTGTAATGTTGAATCCGTGTTTCGTCCACTGCCGTAACACATCTAAGGAATTCAGCGGAATTGCATTTAAATAAGTCTAAGCACTCTTGAGAAGTATTCATTCGAATGTTTTTTTGATCGACATTTAACAAAAGCGGCACCGATCGAGCGGGCAGCTTTCTCATACCCAAAACATTTTATAAAATGTAGTGGACTCGGTCGAGGTGTTTGCAATGTCTGCAAGCTCTCGTATCTTTATTCGGAGATCATCAGTGGATTTTTGTGACCATTGCGACTCTCGTAGCGGTTTTTGCCCGTCCCGAGCGTGCGTTCAATCATCCAGAATGGATCTACGGTCACGTTTAAAATCAGCAGCCCACTTTTTTTACCGCTAAGTAATATTCAAGAGAAACAAGTCACTTCAAATGATTCCGTCAATAATACAAGACTCAAATTTGAATTTGGCCTACGATATACAATTGAACCGGAGATTGAAAAGGGCTTATAAATTCAGATTATATTATGAGCATTTCTGAGTTTACATGTCCATGAAGAAAGCGAAATACTGATAAAAATCTTGCTACAAAAAAAAACATAAGCAATCAGTAGAAGTGATAGGGTTTCTCCTAAAAAAATGGATAGGACATTTATTAAAAGACTGAATGCGATATTTAAGAGGGAATACAGCTATTAGTTTAGGACGTTAGAAAAGCGAAAAAAGAGGAAAGTGGAGAATGGAAATTCAAGTGGCATGAAGGGAAGCAGAGAGTACTCAGAACTTACTGAAGCTAATTACTATTAATTTGTACAAAATTACTCACGGGAGGTTGTTAGTTTTGAGAAACCTGCGGCGCTTTTCTATTCGTATTAGTAATTAATAACTTAATAATTTTTTTAAACTGGTAGAGCTACTATAAATAAACAAGTCGTATTGATGAAGTCAAACACGAAGTGGTGATGAAAAGATAGAGGCATAAGAAAACCAGAAAGATTAGATCCATTCGGATGATAAACATGTCACATAACTATGTGTAGCTAAAATACCAACCACCGATTTAAACTTGCTAAAAACCTTTACGTGATAGCCTAAAGGAGAAAGCAACATGTTATAGCCGCATGAGGGGAAACAATACGATTTTAATTCACGCCTAGAAATTCAGTGTAAAAAATTATTCTTAGAATGGTGAAGTAAAAATATCAGTAAGTAGCCGAGATATTCCCATCCCCAGTTCCCACATCACCTTATCTATGTTTCTCCCCATACCTACCAAAAGGAAATAGGTGTTTACATTGCATTTTATAGCACCTTACCCGGACGCTAAGCTAAGAGCGTGCAAGGAAGAAAGTGGGAAAGAGAATACGATAGAGTCCGACCGCGTTGGAATGGTCCTGCGCGAAAATTTCCGCGCACCCCCTCTCTGTCCACAGCCACCCCCACTCCGGGCTCCTTCCTTCCCCTACCGTGCCTCCCCTACCAGCATCACGTCATTCGTAGTTGCCAGCTCTTGTAGTTTCGGTTCTCTCTCTCGGTTTTGCACGCTTAGGTTTGTTTGTTAACATAAAGAGTTATATGTAGATCTTCATGCTAAACATGCCATTATACATTAAAGAAGTTAATTAATATGTTATATTAATTCCCCTGCGACGGTGTGAGGAAAACTGGCAACACTGTCTGCATCCCCCCCCACAGTGTGTGAGTGAGTAAAGTAGGGGAGAAAAAAACGGGAGGGGTGGTAGTCAGTCGTCAGCTCCACCCACCGTTCACCGAGAAGGACCATTTCAAAGCGGTCGACCTCTAATAACATGGTGGGCATGAAAAAATTTATAGAAAACCACTTTCTGCGCTTTACTTCACTGTTCACATTTGCTTCACATGGCTCCTCACAAAGTATATTCATTAACGAATTACACGTGATTATTAGATCACTAATCAGATTATTAAGAGCATAAGTTTGAATTGACTTTGAAATAACGTGCAGCCCTCACCAAATGCAATATACGAATCATACTCATACATGTAACAAGAAGAAATAAAGATTTACTCATCTGTTCGAAAAATACACACATGACCCGTAAAATTTACGCAATTAATCAGGATCGCAAACCACATGTTTTAAAAATCGAAAATGTTGAAAAATTAGTAGAATGAGGATAAAGATTTTAGATAAAGCGAGTGAGGATAGTGAGTATATAGAGATGAAGACGGAATAATAACAGGGCGGTACACGGTGGTCTTTTGAGGAATACCTTTAACTGGCAGATGACCAATCACCATCGTCAGTTGTAAAAGTAAGGGCGTAAAAGTAATTCCTAACACACATCGGTAAAAATAAGTTGCAGACATGCCTAAATATGGCGGGAAAAGTCACTAAGTACACCGACGGATATGACGGTAACTTATCTTAGCATTCCAAGTAGAATGTTTAAAAAGGGTTAAAAGAGGTAACATAAGTACGAGTATAGAAGTAACGTGTGAGTAGGCAGATGGCCACTTTTGGAAGTACAGTGGGCGAGACGGAGAAGCCAAAAAAAAGGCAAGTTTTAATGGAGTTCGGCTGGCGATGGAATTAGGAATGGGTCATAACAGCGATGAAAATCAATTGGACAACGAAGAAAATCGGAACGGGAAGAAAAGACAAGGATAATGAAACGAGGCGTTTGAAGAAGTGGGACTCGCGTTCTGTCGAATAATTGAAACGCATTAAAGGCCGAGGCGGCAGAATGAATCAAGAGGGAAGCATCAAAGCGGAGCTTTTTGCTGGAGGGATGAATGCTTTAAATGTCAAAATTGCTAAGTTTCTGTTGAAAAGGCGTCTTCCTTTGACGGAAATTCTCAAAGGAAGGGTGTAGCGTGGCCTTTGAGAAAGTACCACAAATGAGAGACTTGAGTGAATTCCTACGTACCAAATGCATTCATAGCATTAACAGCGTAGAAAAATTGAGTGCATTTCTAAAACGAAAAGGCTCTGAGCTGAAAAATTGAACATTACCACATAAACGACTACAAACTCTCATTTGCGCAATACATTATAAATGCAGTGCACAGATGTGAGCCTTCAAACAAGAACATGCCTAATCCTTTTTTTTTGTGAGATGAAATCTAAATGTGGACACAAAGAAATTTACCAACCGAAACTTTAAATTAATTTCCATTTTAAAGTAAGAATTAATTCACATAAGAAGATTAAAGTGAAATTGAAAGGTTAATTCCACTCGCTCAAGAGAAAATCCTTTTTCCTACGAAAATTGTAGTTTCGCGGTCGTCCACGTCTTATCTTAGCACGATTCTTAAAAAGGTACATTAAGTAAATGTCGTGGCTGAGCTCATACGGGAGGGAAGCAGGACGTCATTTTGCACTCGTATTTCAATGTAATACGAATTCAGCATGCCTATAAGCACAAACAGTGAAGTATCAGGCGTGACATTGTGGAATTTTGTCAAAATGAATGTTGAAATGCACAATTTTCCAGAAAATATTTTGTGGAAAATTGAACATTTTAATATTCATCATGCCTACAGGCTTGGGGTAAAGGACATGTTTCGGGCGAAAACCATAAGGCCACCGTTACGGTTTCATTTCAAGTCAACGCTTAACATATCACGAAGCCATCGACTCCTGATTTTTCTCATAAAACAAGCATCGGAATACGGATTATGAAGTCAATCTCTAAATTCGTAAATGAGAAAATAAATTAAAAACCAAAAACTATCCGCATTTCATCATCGGTAGACATTGTGGCAATTCGCTGGAGGATAAAATTATTATTACCGAAAAATTTATTTCGAATGGCGAACGGGAACTTAAAATAATGACTTAGCAGGAAGGAAAAAAATGTGGTTCACTTTAAATTTTCTAAAAGATATCAGCAATATTCTGAGCTACTGACAGCGAAAAGCATATCGGCGTATGTTCCCTGCGGACTCGATTCAATTACGGTAGACTTTTACAACGCAAATGAAATTTTTTATATGACGGATATCACTCCTTTGCAAAATTAAAAGACGCTTAATTAGATTAGGGCACATCATTGTAATTAATTCTTTCGCATACAATTCCCACTTCCCCCTACATAAATTATCTGTCACCTGGGTTTGATGAAAATACACAATTTCACAGTTAATTTTGGACATGCTGTAATTAATTAAGTTAATTAAAGTTTCTAAAAAGGATTCGGGAAATCGTGGCATGTACATAAAAAGGTTCGCCAAAATGAGTAGAGCTTGTGCAAAATTATTTTAAAAAATACAATTATAAGGTACATTCTTGTAAGCAAAGTTTCTTAGGCATGGTCTCAAGCCATCGGGGCTAAAGGAAAGATTCCAGTCACATTGTTTTGGAATGACGTCCGTCCTTGAAAGGGTTGCCATTGGGGCTGATTTCATTACTCAATTCTCCCAGGGCGTTACCCTGATAAAGAGTGACAGCATGACACTTGGTATATACGCCGAGAGAAAAACCTGCAAGTGAAATTTTTACCCCCCTCCTACCACCCCCTACACAGTTACCAAATTCCGGAAAATGGATTCGTGTTAGATTGAAACACGCAAAAAAAAGGATCCGAAATATCGAAGGGAGAGGTTTTGGAAGAGAAAGCATGAAACATGGGAATGCTTGTGACAGTAAAAAAAAATTTAGGCGGAAAGAAGAAGCCCGCGCAGTGGGAGTGAACCCTGAGAAGCGTTAAAATATCTCCCCCTTGGTGAAAAATATCTGCCGCTCAGTTGGGACGCAGGGGAAGCGTAAGACCATGATGAAGTGAAAGGCACGCCTTGCGAGGATGAGGAGGATCCACAAGAAAAGGAAAGCGAGGGAGAATTTCAACGGAAAAAGAAAAAGGGAACCTTCTTGGTGTTCGGTGGGGAGGGGGGGGTTTCGCTCTTAGGCCTGAATGCCCGGGCGATTGCCCGAATCATTCGCGGAGGATGGGAAAGAGATGAGATATGGGAGGCGGGGCGTGGGCGGGTGGAAGAGATAGAGGACGGGGAAAAAAAAGAAGCGTGTGAGGTTGGCAAGATAGTGAGGAAGGAGGAAGAAGTTGTTGGAACAGAGAACGTGCAGTATTAGACCCCGCAGTGAATTCGCCGAGAGCATTTTGATATTCAGCTAAGCAAACTGATTCATGAATCGAAACAAAGAGATCGATAAAAGATCATCGGTCCGCAGAAAACGCCTCTAAATTTTTATAGAAACCCAGTTTCAACTGCTAGTTGAAACATATTTTTGGTGGCTCTTCTGAGCTTCAACTCTCACCTTTCCGTTCCCATCCTTTTATACTCCCCCCCTGTTTGAAGATCCTAAAATTAGACACCCCGACTAAAAATAACACCTTTAAAAACTTTGTATACGCATAAAGGCTTCACACAGAACGGAAAGATGATTAAGAGTGCGAACCTCCAGAAATATGAAACGTTTTTAACAGATAATTCATTGCATAAACTTCAATTGCAAGGACGATTCAAGTCACGCGCTATATCGAAAAAAATCGATTATGTACATGGTACCATTTAATGAATCGTAATTCTCTTGTTCAATTAACTACAACGAACATAATAATATATAACTAAATCCAGTTTGGTTTTAAAGAACCTTATTGATTATCCCATTCTTCTTGCACGTCCAACGATACGACCTCCATGACTCGTAATTAAGTTTTTTCCGGCGCAGGTAGGTTGGGGTGTCCGTTGTCCCCTGTTCTTTTTAAACTGTACTCATGAGGAGAAGGTAAAAAAAGTCAAGGGAGACGGTTTGAGACAGGAGTAAAAGTTGGTGAGGGGAATTCGGCAAGTCAGTCAGATTCGCCGATGACTAAGCCCTAGTTAGTTATTCAGCCAAGGGACTGCAGACCCTGTTTAATGCTTTACAGGACCGGTGGCAAAGGTTTGGGATGAAATATACATTAATAAAACGAAAGTAATGAGATTTTCAAGAAGCAGGAAGGCTAGGCTGAATATTAAACTAGAAGGGAATAAATTAGAGAATGCAGAAAAGTTCACTTATTTGGGAAGCATTATAGAGGAAAATGAACGTAGTGTCATGGATATCAGACGAAGAATTGCATTAGCAAAAGAGACATTTACTAAAAGGAAAGAGTTAATGAGAGGGACCCTAAATAAAGATTTGATGAAAAGATTAGTAAAAACCCTCATAGATTGGAGGTTTTTGAAATGTGGGTTTGGTGACGGATGGAGTAGGTGAAGTGGACAGAGAGGAAAACAAATGAAGAAGTTTTGAGAATGGTAGGGGAGGAGAGGCGTTTGCTGAGAGAGATCCAATTAAGACAGGAAAGGTGGATGGAAGGGGTACTCAAAGGCAATGGGTTGTTAAAGGTTGTAATAGAGGGTAGAATGTTGGGTAAGCGTGGTAGGGGTAGGAAGAGAATAGGGATATTGGTCAGAATTGTAGGTGGTAGAAAATATTCAGATTTGAAGAGGGATTATAGTTAGATGTTATGCGGCCAACCTAAGTTAATGTTCATCAAAAACATACCTTAACCGGTAGATAATCCTTCATCATCAAAGCGTTTCCACAGACATATAAAATGCACAAAATTTACAGATTTCATTCATTTTCTCAAGGTATCTCCAGATAACCGAGACAGATATAAAAGACCTAGATTTAGGATATATCTATACCTACTAGAAACTCGGATCGTACTATTAACCATCATCATCACAGGTTATCAATTCGAAGAATGGCTTGCAACAGCTCTCAAAAAAAAAACACAAGCAGCCACCTTTCGACCTCTTCACACCCTTGTAGTTCCTAGCACTACCATTCTCCCACATCCTAGCATACCATTAATCTGTCTCAAACAGCACCCCTGGCCCATCTCTGGTGTCCATCAATTAGTTTCTTTGCAATTAGGTTATCACTAACTACGTCTGAATATCTTTAATATAACTTCTCATTTTATTGTGAGTATACTGTTATACTGAGATTCCTTCTCAAGGTTCTTCAGAGTAATTCTTAACTGGTTTTTCCTTGTTATTAATGTAATGTCTTGCCTATTGCTGGTCTATTGTTCTGATGTTGTGTACTTTCCATTCGTTTCATTGTTGTTGATGTCGGCTAGAATTTCGGATGGTTGATTGTTGGAAAGTTTTTGTTTGGTGTTTGTGTGAGGGGAAGATCGTGGATTGTTGTGTGGAGGAATAGCGGGGACTGTTGAGTGCGAAGTGGGGGGATTGTGAAGTGAGAAACAAGAGAATAAAGACGTAAATTTGGAAGTGTGCGGCGTTTTTTTTTGTTTACTCCCGTGGAGGAAAATGGTACAAATAATTCTGACGTTTCGGTAATCGAATAAAGACTCTTTAACATTAACCATCGAACAGAAATAATCCTTCTATCAGGATAGAGTTTTTCCTTTGCCTTTTTCGATCATTTTCTTCCCTTATTTGCACGGATGACGAGCGATATCTCGCACGCCTTCTTTTCGGCTTCTCAGGGGTGTTTTTCTCACGCTCAGGACTCAAGATTTTCATATATTTTGGTTCACTCC
>WURS02006504.1:0-12563 GCA_011762765.2 Rhinocypha anisoptera
GGGGGGGGGGGGGGGGCGGGGGGGGGGGGGGGGGGGGGGGGGAGGGGGGGGGGGGAGGGGGGCGGGGGGGGGGGGGGGGGTGGGGGAAAGTGTCGGGGTGGGGTAGTGTGAGGGAGAGTAAAAACTCTCCCTGCTCCTCTGTTGGAAAAAGTACTACCGCCATTACTCCAAAAAGAAAGAGAGGAAAGGGGTATCGGAGGTGGAGGAGGCGGCCGGTCATCCATTCCCTGGGGTATCCGTAACGGAAACTGTCTCGAATGAGCGCACTGACCGCCGAGACCCCGTG
This sequence comes from Rhinocypha anisoptera, assembly GCA_011762765.2. Classification (NCBI taxonomy): domain Eukaryota; kingdom Metazoa; phylum Arthropoda; class Insecta; order Odonata; family Chlorocyphidae; genus Rhinocypha; species Rhinocypha anisoptera. The sequence continues at coordinate 287 of WURS02006504.1, forward strand.
GGGGGAACGAGTGGTCACTTTTTTCATTGACTAGTAGTGAGGTGAAAAGTCTTTAATGTTACGCACCGAATTTTTTATGTTTTTGTTATCTCCGCAAGTAAACGCAACTACAATTTCATTCTCATAAACTTTCACCACTTGATGATGGCGTTATAGACGTCGGAACCTGTTTCCTGTTGCCGAATTTTTTGTGGTTTGTAAAAGTTTTTGTAAGAACAAAATAATGGAAGCATTCCTCAAAGTAAAACTTCAGGTTATCTATTTTAAATATTGTTCTTGAAATCTTAAAGTCTTAGTTTTGCCTCTGTAGGAATTGTCTCTCAGGTCTCGTATATCATCCGACGAATGAGCTATTTGGTGGATTAAATATTGGAACTTGTTTTTTAATTATTTGTTGACCAATGTCCCTATCATCATCTCCCTGACCTCATCTCTGACCACTGGCCACTCATCTCTTGACCATCATCTCTCTGACTTTTAATTATTTGTTAACCCAATATATACTATCAAAAGTCCAAATATACAAACACTCTTGTTGTGTGTAAGGAGAGTGAACTCGCCGACGGGTGGCCGGGTCCAACTTATCCCTGTTCTTTGATTTCATAACCGATTACTATCAAAGGGGACAGTTTATAACCTGAATTAAAGAATTCATGAACAGGAAAACTGTAAAAATTGTTGTCGATGGTGACCTTTTTCCATTTAGCTTGATCAGTAACATATTTCTACAATGGGACTGCACTTTCGAGTTCATCTGATTGAGTTGACCGTACAGTTGAGATTACTTCGCATTCTAAACGTACGCACCCTTTTATACTTCTCGCCTTCCAATAAATTCAAGTGAGGGCATAGAATTTTCAGTTGGATTCAAAACTCCCTGTTTTTGGTAGAAAATAAGGCTGTTAGAAATCTTATCATACAGTCTTCGGTATTAATGATAATGCAAGAACGCGGTGGTATCTATATACTATATTATGAGATACCTTCCAGACCTGAGGGGGAGGACTTTTTTGTGATTTGGGTGTCAGTAAACCTGATTTAAGCGAAACTAAGTATCTTTAATCTTTATATGACACATCGAGTTTAACTATATTCAACATTATGAAACATATATAGAGTGGACCTGAGGAATTGTTAGGTTCTGGTTATTCTGTAATACTTTGATAAGGTGATACATTTTACATGCATAGAGCCACAGCCATCAATGAAAATGTTGAATGTGGCTACGGTATTATAAGACGATATTCTATAGAACACATCTTTAAAAGACATTAACTAAAATTTAAAGATAACATTACCATCCTTCAGAAGGAAGCGTGGGTACATATAGATATGGGTATGAATTTATTTGTATGAATTTTGCTATTTCTAGAGAGAGCTGAGCTTAATATAAATATCTCGTAATACCCCTGTCTTTTACTGCATTCAAATTTAGAATAAGTATTCTCCAATTCTTTCCAAAGAAAGAGAACTCGGAAGTAACACTCAGACTCAGAATCATTTCGCCATCTTTAGCCACACTGAAAATGGAGTAAATCAGCAAATAAACTCAATGTAGTTTCATCAAAACGGTCCATAAATTTCGCATTGGAAAGCTCCTCTTCGGTCGACGATAGTACACATATATCAACGCTCAACGATTGGATTTGGATCTAACACCGTCCACATATATCACGAAGTAAGCAGACGTTTCTTAGCTCGCGTTCCACTCAAAGAAACTGGGGAACGTGGCGGGACCCTGAAGCCACGAGTTTTTGGGGGTGGAGAGGCCCAGACTGGTATGGTGGAGTAAGGAGGTAATCGGTTAGTTTTTCGAGATTTACAGAACCAGTTTCGACGACCTTTACGCGATAAGTTCACTGATTTATCACATTCTCTGGTTTCCTAGCAAATCAGAGTAAAGAATGCCCGTAACTTCCTAACTCGGCAGGGGTGGACAATTCTAAGGAAGGCCCCTACAATTTCAGGCCGAGATGGGAGATGCTAGCGGGATGTGTGATGGGATCCTTAACGCGTGAATCTTCTTTCGTCAGATCCCTAACGAATCCATCGTTCCAAGAACTAAGGTGTCTGTGAAATCCATTAAGTCCTTAGACCCTAATCGCTTTTATAGCTACTAATCCGCCATATTTGTAACGCCTCTCTCTTGAAAACATGCTTCGAATGCCATGGGGCTATGACAATAATCCCCAATATCGGAAGTTTAATCTTGTGTGTACGTGTAAACAGAAACAGTAACAAAATCAAATTACACGGTATCGTGCTTCACTTTTTGGAGTGTTTCCACGGTGAAGTAAAAATAAGCACTTTGTAAAGTTCATTTAATGAATTTATTACCCGACCATGGTTTCTTCTACTTCTACTTCCAAGCATTGCCCAACAACCCGCCTCTATGGCGTGTGGCAGGGGGTGAGCTACCACAATGTATTCACATGCACTCCCGATTGCAAATGTTAAGAGACACATTGCACTCAGAGTGAATCAACCCGCATGCAAAATAAATTTCGATACTATTTATCACCTTCCGTATCGAAACCGTGGTCGTATGATAAATGCATTAAGTGGAATTTACAAAGTTTATTTACTTCTTCAATCAGTGACAAAAACGTTTCGTGGGTGAAAATATACTGCTTAGATCTGCCAAGCTCCCTGCAAAGACATTTTTAAAATCATCGTACTAAGTATCCTTTTGGATTTTTTGAGTCCATGATCATATTTACTGATGTTAGTTGAGTATACATTATAGCGCAACGTTATAGCTCAGTTATCTTGATTGCAGACAAGTGTTCGAAGAAAAAGATGTGACATTCGGTGGGCGGCGAGACTATGGCGGGCGAGCACGAAGGCCCAAAGTGGCACGTGGAGCAATTATTTTGGCACGCAGAGCTGGGACGGAGGTGAGGGCAATTCCACGGGGGAGTTCAGGTTTCAGGGTCAAGATCTCAACTGGAATTGATGTGACCAAGTTGCGTGCACGTTACTGGACTCCGCTTTGGAAAACAATTCTTTTGACTTTGCGTCATTTGAATTATTTTCTGGAGGATCACAAAACCCTCGCCGTAGACTTTGTTTCCACGCACAAATAATTGTGGATACCAAATTTAAAAAAATAATAGTTTTTTCACCAGAAACATCCCATGCCTCTCATAAACTAATTTATATTTTTATCTCACTCGATGGGTTGGCACGCGAGTCACGAGTCTCTATTTCATAAAATTTGGCACTCAATCGCCTAAATATTCGCCCACCTTGTGATATGCGTTTTCACAGATAATCCGTAAAATTATTTTCTTTTTATAAAGTATGATCTGTCTTGTACATGCATATATAATGAAATACGTTGAAAAATCAAAAATATTTTCACTATAATTAGCTTATTTTTCTTGTTGTCTGTCTTATAACTTTAGCCAAATCAACATTTCGAATTTTTTTTCTAAATTGTAGAAAGTTAATAACACCTCAAGGTTGTTGACAAGAAAACCAAGCAAATTAGCTATTAACCTGACATTCGCTATTTCATTTTAACGCGCAATACTCAATAGAACACCTGAAATGTGAGAAATATCTTTATTATTGAAACATAATAAGAGCATACTTTACCCATGTAGTCTTCGTTATACCCAAACTAGTAGACTCAAGGGGCGGAATAAAGAATCCGGGCTTTTTCACCCGGATTTCAATGATGATTGGATATAAATACTGAATCGACAGGCTATTCAATACGAACACACGACAATAAATCATTATCCATTCATCTACATCGTGTTTTTTGTTTAGTATTTGAAACAATCCATTCTTGCAGCGATCTGTGGAAGATCGTAAAATATCCACAGCATAATATGGGCAGTCATTGGCCTGGTCTTGATTTATTCTCTCATCCATTCGTTTTCTTAGTCATCCTAACAGGAAGTTTCGACATTACATTTCTTTAAAGTTCTTCAAAAATAGCCGCCTACCCTAAACCCACTGGCCCAATTCCGCCCGAAGCGGACCGAAACACGGCTCTTGATTTGTAGCCCAACAGACACCCAGAAAATCGAAGACGTCCTATAAATAGAGCTGTAATTGGCGTGAATGATGTGTGTACAATAATTCACAGGGGAAGGGCCTCCCCTGTTTCCCTTTCCCACACAACGCCACCACCGCGCGTCGTTCTTTGATCTATTGCGTAAGAAATCGACCACACCCACAAGCCGCTAAGCGCCTCCGAAATTACGACGAGATGGTGAGAGCGAGTGTTTCTACTTGCATACCAGGAATACAGATAAAATTCTTTCGGAAATTGTCGCCCTTGATTGGGTAAACACCCTAAGACCACAGCGTAAGAGGAAGGATATAAAAACCAGGGTAAGAAGTATTAACGAGACCTGAGAATGTCGTGCGTCAACAAGCTGCTATTGGGAAGAGGGAAAATAGTTTTTCCCCACAGTTAACGCTTGAATTGAATTGGTCGGCATTAAATCAAATTTATACATGGGTGAACTGCCTCAAAATAAATTAATTATAATTTTTTATGCCACTCTTTACATTATTTATGGTATTATTATGCGTGTTAACAGGGAAATGAACCAGTGATTCAAATTTTCACGGATGAAAAATTTAACTGTTTTTTTCATGGAACGTATTGATTTTTCCTTAGATTAATCTGTGAGCACTTAATGTCAAAAAGTCCATTAAAAGATGGATCTGGTGTTGTGTCATTTTTTTATTCTAATAGGCGCGACTTCCGCCCGACAACTTTCCAACAACCGACTTATTTCAATTTCTTTCTATATCCAAGTGTACCTTACCATGAATAAGAAGTCCGTATCGAAGGATTTTGAGTGCAAAGATACCCTTAACCTTGCACCGCATAACAGCGACAGTCGTAACCGCGAAAGCAAAAATTATGCAACGGAATTACATGCAACGCATGCCTCTGTTTCGCGAGTCCGTGACTCGCTTTCCCTTATCCAGTCATTCCAGCGTTTAATTGATGTTATTTACAAAGAGGCGGGAAGCAGGTTCGTTATAAACAGCCTCCTGTTTCCAATCAGCCCAAGAGTCAGAGAACGAGTTCGAGTTCCCTCCTCGTCAGGACATTTCGAATCCGTGGGAGGAGCCAAGCTTTACTTGGAACTCTTCAGCGAGGAAAGTGGGTCTCTTTTTCCACATCGTAATGATGTAAAATTGGATGAGTGGATGGATAGCCTTAGTGGACAGATCATGATTTTTTCGTAAAGTAATCTCCATCCATGGGAATGAATTTTCAGAAGCCGGTACGAATGGGTTGTGGTATGTGAATTGATAAAACTTTAAACTTCAGGATTGCATTTCATGCGTGTGCTCTCGACTATACGCTTTCAGATTTGCATACTTTCCCAAAAAGTGATCGTACTACGGAGAGGAACCGAGAATGAGAAAAATTAAAGCGAGGGAAATATAATTCACAACTGGAAACACATAAAATTTCAGAGACAATTTATTTGACAAATATTGAATTCAAATAAAAAGCTGACATCAAAAGTAAATCAAACGCATTCGACATTATATTTTGCAAAATAATGTCTCCTATTATAACACCTCTTAAAATTAAGTTAAGTTTCATTCATTTTTGATACTGTAATTCGCTCCCACTACACACTTTATGTGATGAAGGTGTAAACGTGAAGTTGCTCGGCTCAAGATAACCCCCAAGGAAAAACATCAGCGTATCCCTTTACGGCAGTATAAAAATAGCGGCATCCCTTTCCTTGTTGGTGATAACCGTTACAACTCGCTTCCCACTGATTTGTAACCGCTGCTAAAAAAATAGAATAGTTCCCGTGGACTAAAAGACGCTTTTCTCAAAGTCGTATTCAATCATAGTCAATTTCCCAAAAATTCTCCGAGAACTAATGAAATCCAGCAAAATTCAATTATCCAAACACTAGGTAATGAAGAAGGTTGGCGATTATTTAAAAATGTAAGTTTTTTATTACATTAAGCCCAGTGATGGCAAATATAATTCCATTAAACCCATATGAAAGGAAATTGTGGAAGATTATATATATACTTTAGGTTGTACGCTTGATTAATTTATGAGTTACACATAAAACAAGCTCCAAAATCCATAATAGCTATTGATGAGAGTCACTTTTTAATGAGTTACTATTTCAAAAAAATCTGTAAATACAGTGGCCATTAATATAATACTACTTCTTGCGTCTCCTTTAGTATGTATGGTCCCTTTTAATTTTGTTCATTCAGCTTTAGGGGTTAGTTTGTCACCCCAACGTTCGTGGCACGAAGATTTTGAATTTCAGTCATTTGATATCTATCTTATATATTCATCCCATTCTTTCTTTCTTCATAGTGGCCACTTATTAATAGTGTTTATGTTAACATGGCAATATAATGTCTCCATCTGATAAACATATCACATTAGACAAGCAGATCCGAAAGTGCACCCCTGACATTGGCCTTTGAATACTTTAGCCTTCTTTCCTTATACCTATCTACAGCAGTAAGAATTTTGGTTCTAGTACACTACTGACGTCTATGAGCTACTTATAATAAGTGATGCACAGTTTTTACATTTATCATTTATACTACATGAATTTTCAAAATGGAAATTTCTTAACCCGAATGTATCATTCTGGTTAATATCGCATTCAAGGTAATAACCGAGGGTCCTCCGTTTGAATTGTCCACCATGCTGTCTTTCATTGAATTTCCATTTGTAGCGCTTACTGAACGTAATGTCTTTGACTCTCCTCCATGACCACATTCAAGACCAAATCTACACAATTATTCAAAACATTGCAATTAAAAAAAAAGAAAAATCAGATGATGATCGTACCAATACTGAGTTAAGAAGCTCTCGGAATAAAAAAGCCAAATCTAGTCACTGTGTTATCATATTATTGGTCCATGGGCCTATCGCTTCTTAAAAGTCTGTATGGTCTCAAAGGGTACGATTTGAAGGTCAATAATCACTGGCTTATGGAAGCCGTTAAGTTGAGACGAGAAGCACGTGGGGCGGAAGTGGGCAGTCCGCTTGGGATGTAGGTACCTAACGGACAGGAAACCGATTCGCAAACGACTTTGGCCTCCACCACAGTGGTGCAGGATGAAGCTGCACATCCCCCATGGAGAGGGGGAGGGAAGGTAAGGAACGGGGGATGACAGAAAGGGGAAAGAAGGTGATGACGGAGAGAAGTAGACGGGACACAGTGAGAGAGAGAAAATCGTAAAGAAGAGATGACTCTCTCGTCCTCACCATGAAGTTCAACCACTGGAAGTAACACCTTGGACACTGGACATAATACTATTATGGCAAACTCGCCTAAAATATGTAAAATAACTATCTCAATCTGGTCTCCCTTGTTGAAGCTCATATTATTAAATAAAGCCGTAAATTTCATAAATCGCATTCATTCATTATTAGCATCATGGCGTTTTCCACTCACGATGTCGAAATAATTCCGAGGTACAATATTTTACTGAAAACCGCAACAGAATTTAGGAAAACGTTACAAAGAGAGTAAAAAAACGTATTAAAGGAAGCAATAAATAAAAGACGCTAATGCAACCGTGTTATGTACCGGAATAAAATAATTTTCTGGTATCGAAAGAAAAAGGGTAGACGGCTGTTCAAAACTAATGTTGGAACTGATCAGTAAGATCACGAGTAATTTTGAAAAAAGTACGAATAACAGGCTACAGAACAAAAATGTTCAAATGCTTATTTAAATACCATTTCTAGTAAAACTAAATTATTTGCTATTTCGGAATCCCACGCCTGAGGATGATACTCTGTATCGAAACCGGTCGCAGTAAAGAATATATTTTGTGGAACAGCAAAGCGTTTTGTTTGCCTATTCTCTCCACAAAGGAGTTCGACCAAGTGACACATGCTACGGTCGAGTATACCCTGTCTAATTTATTTTCCATTCTTTGTTGCTTGATGCTGTGCGAGGTGGTATTTAATACTGATTTTCATGAACAATGTTGTAATTTAAATAAGAATTGAAAATAAGGGTCAACTATTTTTTTGTTTTATTAAATTATCGATCACCTCATTCCCCTCGGATTGAGCCTGACTCCGTCGATGGCAGTAACTTTGATTTCTTGCTGTAATATCCTCATAGGCATTTGATCTTTAAACAGAGAACCATGACAAACTCTTTTTTCGAACTGTTGTTTACCAAGATCTATGATTTATTTAATTCCAAACCTCAATTGCTGTTCCAAAATTGTTCTTACGTTATTATAATTGCCCTGCGATCTACCACTAAAGGTTATCGTCTACGTATTTTGTAAATGCCACTTCTGGAGACCGATAAATAAACAGTAGTAGTATTTTTATTTATAGGGTGCTTCGACGGCTTTGGTCATTTTGCACCTCTTAAAATCATAGATAAAACCCTTTCAACAATCACAACACCCATGCCCTAGGCGGGATTCGAACCCGCGACCTTTGGGTTATCCGGCGAGCGCGCTACTCCCAGGCTAACCCGGTCGGTGATAAATAAACAGCTTTCTTTATTATTCATCACGTAAAAGAGAAACGATGTAACTCTTCCACGCAAACATTTAATCAGTAACGCAGCTTCTTGTCATATACATATTTTTCGATCATAAATGAACTCCTCTTCTGTGTTATCATAAGATTTATTAATTGGAAACTAAGCCGTAGTCGCCGTTTGAATTTTCCTCTAGGCGAGTAGAGAATCACGGAAGAAAAAGGCGGGAGAGTGCTATAAAGTGGCACGCTTTCCACTTAATTGATCAAAAGCTTGGTCCTTTTTTATATTTTAGCCATCCGAAATATCGTAAAGAGAGCTAAAATGTCGCTTCGACGCTAAGCATTCCGGGCAAGATGCTACTTATAGCACGTGACCGACAGATGTAGCACCCAAAACACCCACACGGCACCGCGGCCACTTTACGCCGTTTTCCGAACTCAGCTGCAGCCGCTAACCCATTTCCCCTTGAGTCCCCTTTGCCCCCTTCCCCCTCGTCCCCCCCTCGGGGCCTCCCGTTTCTGATCCACTCGGGTGGACCTCACACACAGCGCCCCATTGACGGCTGGCTCCCCGAGTATGTGCGTGCCACTACAGACGCAAGCACACACACGCACGCCCACTACCATTAGCTACGAACCGCCCGCGCACGCCGGGGGGGAGGCACGCGTACGCCTCCGCACGCGAAGCTCCTTATACCAGGAAGGGAGACGCAAAAATCTCCCCCATTTCCCAAACTGCTTCCTCCCTTCCCTCCTACATTTCATTCCATCTCCATGCGATACACTCGGAAAGATCGGCCTGGGTAAATTTTTTGTCCACTGGCTGCGAGTTTCTCGTGCCCTGAGTCCTTTTCGGAGTTTATAGTCGGAGAATGAACCCAGAGAACGCTGCCTCTACCTATCGAATTACACATTATTTTTATGTTTTGAGTTATTTTAAGTCTGGTTCAGCTAATAGGCTTTTCAGACTGGGGGAAAGGGTATACAAGGATGGGAATGGAAGGGTAGGAGGCTCATAAGAGCCTCTAAAAATATGTTTCAACTACTGACATTTGCTCACTCCTATATGCAGGGTAGCTTCACATTCTGCAGGCTCCTATAATCAAAATACCACACCATTCAAACCTAATGTGCGTTTGATAGTTACAGGTAGAGTCCACCAAGTACCAAACCCAAAGGCGTGTTAAAATTCTCACATTAAGGTAAAATGGCCAAATCCTTTCCCTTTACGGGGTTAGGTGGAAGAGGAGACTCTAAATTCTCAATCTAGCCTCGTCCCGAAATGAAAATACTTATCTTTCTGCCACCTTCGGTTTCCCAGGAAGATCTCGACCCCAGGAAAATCACACAGCTTGGATTTAGCTGGAGTTGTCCAGAGGCATCACCGGGTCTTGAACCCGTGGCTCAAGGGCGTATGGCTGGGAGCGTGTAAACACTAAGCACGAATTCCTACGTGTACACATTCTAAACTATTGACCAAGGAAGAAGCCACCCATATCCAAAACATTTGGTAACAAAACTATATTAATATCATGCGGAAGCAATTTCAAATTATATTTTATTAACATTCATGCGTTATCTCTACAAAATATATACACTACCTGTCCTAACTATCCCCATCGTGCCTGTGATCAGGTTTATTTTCATATCTAACCGTACAAGGAAAAAATTGCATTGAAAAAAATCTATCCATTCTAAAATCTATCTCTCAGCTTTTACATACGTGATCTGATCTGCTGTAGTAGGACGGGGCTTGTAACGCTTTTAACCTTTTCGTTGAAGTGGTCTGCCTGAAATCTGCACAATAAATTTAACCTGTATTTCACTTAGGTTCAGAGAGTAGTTCCCAACCTAATTCCTCCAATAACGCCGCTACACTGCTATGTTGATCGCAACAACTTTCCTGTCGCCTAATACACTGGCAAAGTTTCACAGAGAACATAGTACTCTTCTATCTACAACTGGCCATGGCTTCCTAAACTAGAAATGTCATGAAACAAATTAATTTCCCATTACTGCCTCAGTGCTCGCTATCATTTCCTATTCAGGTATTTTCGCTATTAAGTGGGTGCCCGAAAACATTGGAAAATAATCCGAAACTTGGTTTCACAGATTAGAAAGAAGTCACAATGCACCGATCCCTGCGGCGTGTGCAATTCACGAATCAGGTTAGCGAAACCAGTCCCCCTTACTCCGCCTGCCGATTTTCCAGAAAATCAATCACCCTGGGACTAGTTGCAAGCGCCGGGAGGCGTTACCGGTTGTCTAGAACTAGACCTGCCGATGGCGTGACGGCCTTGACAGGTATTTACTAGTTGGAAGTCGTACGAGCGGGTTGGTTTGTTTATAAAATGGAATTAATGTTAAGGTAGGCCACAGAAATGAAAGTCTCGGGTGGGATTTTTAAAATACCCTGACAGAGTGAAATCCTCTGCCTATAATTTATTGTCGCGCTGATAATTTTCCAAGAGCTCATGCCATTTTTCGTGATCTGTTTTCTTAAAACTCTCTCCCGTCTTTTCAAGTCAAGAGCCCCATCATAAAAGCCAAGCGGCGCTGAAGACGCCTTTTTACGTTTGCTTGCGAGAAGAGATACGATAGCTTACGTTGGGTGTCGGAAATACTTGCTCTCAGTTTCTTTTTATTACCTCTCAAGTGCGCTGCTTATTTTAGTGGAAATGGTAGCTCCCACAGTTTTCGTTACCAAAATATGCATTTTAGTCTTATTTTACTCCTATTAATACTAAAATATTTTAAGAAACCAATATTGACCTCGTCTCGAGAGAAATTGCGTTTAAGAATTGAGAAAAAATTTGAATTTGAGAAAAAGAACGATAGTTTCAGGCGGTGGAATTCCTATATACTAATGACAAGGAGTGGAAAAGTGTCATCTCCATGCCCTTAATAATTGAGAAAATATTTTTATCATCAGTATTTCAGCACAAATCAATGTGTATGACTTCGAACAATTCAAATCATGCTAGGATTGAATAGAACATTGAGTGGCTTGAAATTTATAAAGGAATTCGAATGTAAATGAAAATTAAATACTATTTTCTCTCATAATTTACCTCGCCTCAATCGTTAAGCAAGTGAATATGTTAGATATACAATATTATCATCAATCTATGTCAACGAATGCCACCATGACAAGATCCTGATTCTTTTGTGATTTAATTACTGAATGACAGTGTGGTAGTCATTGATGTTAATTACTTTTAATGTTTTGTCAGAACAATCGATTAAAGAAGTTAGGGACCTGTCCACGAAAGTGTACGTCAATAAATAACTAAATTCAGAAAGTCGCAGGTGAATGGACGTCGATCAGGTTATTCTCCTCCTGTGACCCCTGGCCTATGTGTATATATACCTAAAGAAACTATCGTGAAAAACGAGATACAAATCTTTAGGAAATGTAATGCCTTATTCCCAGGAGTTACACCATAATGCAACTTGGCTGGAGGAAACTGGTTTCCTTCTTTGATTTCATAGAACGACATCATCCCATCTGCAGCATAATGTCCATGGCGTCTACTCATTAATTACTCCAAAGTCATTTCTTGTATGATCAGATTTTAGGTTTACTCTTATTTTATATGAGTCCTCTTTCAATTCAATTTCTTTAATAATAGGCGAGCGGTTTACCCCTAAAAAGATGCTTAGAAAGGAGAAATACCGACTAAAGTTTTGTTTGCATTTCTAGCGCATGAAACCTTTTTCATTCGAATGCTTATATTTTTCCGAGTATAACTATTTTTGATTTTTATTTTTTCCTGTGGGCCATCAATT
>WURS02006514.1:0-12562 GCA_011762765.2 Rhinocypha anisoptera
ATTGTCACATGTAGGAAGTGCTTTGACACACGACCATGGACATGGGGTCTCAATGACCACAATGATTTTCACATATAGCCTCTTTATTCTCTATGTCATTTCCAACTACTATCATATTCTGTACCTTCAAATTAGAGCTCCCCATTGAATACATCAATATTGCAATAATTCAGTCATTAATTTCTGCCATGTCATGTTAGGCTGCATTGCTGTGTTTATTTAATTAATTATATTTTCACCAAGAAACCACAGACATGAGCTACGTTTGGCTCCTACATTCTTGTTGAAATACATGCATGATTTGAATACACATTGAAGTATTTGAACAGAAATAATTGCTGATTTTTCATTATTACAAAAGACTCTGTGAACGAAGTTGAAGATACAACACAAGACTAAGTATTTGAAAAAAGTAAGCGAATATCATAAATGAAAAGCATATGTTTATGGAGTTTCTCAAAGGTGAAAACAAACAGTCTAAGCATACATTGCGAATAAGGGACAAGGTCTTTGGTTATAAATTTTTACCAACCTAATCTTGTCCCGATGGTTTTTCTCATGATGAAGACACCCCCTCATGCAAGTTAATATTTTGTCTTAGATAACTCAAGATCCAGCTTAAGTACTGCAGCTAACTAAGGTCATTCTTGGGGGCCCCCGATCTGTCTCCTTCTCTTGGTTCTGATTTAAATGACCTCTCCTATTTCTACCATTAACCTATATATATTCATATTCTCCTCCTCGTTGTCAGAGGCGCAAGAAGTGTCTTCAACAATCACTCAGACACGTAAGTACATATGAAAGCCTGTAACAAGATTAAGAATTACAATATTAAAACTTAGAAAAAAGGAACCATTTTTAGCAATTGGATGTAAAGGAAAGGGAATGTTAATCTACCGCTCACTGACTGTATGGATTTCAATTATTTGTGAATATTGTATTCGTATTTTCAAGGTTCAAAAAAGTGTGCATTATATAAATTAGATCAAAGCCATTGAAATACTGATATTCATTTCTAATTGCCAATAAAGAAAAAGTCTTTGCTTAAGTATGTTTTCTTAACTTTGCTCAATACAAGGATTTAAGGTCTTAAATCTTTTGAGATTAAAGGATGCAAATCATGATGTTGACAGTTTATGGTCTTACCTCTCCATCCTCCGCAGTATGGAGAAAACCATTCTGTAAATCGGGATTGATCCACCTCTTCTTTCTTCAGTGTTGAACATCCCTCAGGTGGCCTTGGGAAAAAGCGGGTCAGTACATACGAAAAATATAATAACAGCAATACTTAATGTAAAAACGAGGGAGCTAACCTAACCTTAGCGCGATAATATGACCTTAAGGGTCCAAAGCTAAACGCAATATTCACACGGCCTATGGATTTCGTGGCTGTCTTCCGTCTTCGTCTCTTCACACCAGTGGTGGTGGTGGGGTAGCTGCGAAGAGAAATGGTTAACATACATAGAAAGGAAACAGTTAGTACACTCCTAGCCGTAACTGTAATAAAAATATCGACAGCCCTACTGGCCGCTTGATCTGAGCAAATCTGACCTAATCACGGACTGGTGTTCAGCTGTTGAATCCCTCGACGTTGTTGACCTAAAAGAGATCGGATTATAACACGCACATGGAAAATGTGTATTGCAATGTCGTGTATATTTTGGCCATTATGTAGGTGTACACCAATGGTGTGTATGGAAAGAAACATTGGATATAAAAATTACTGGCAATAATATTATCATATATGTCAGAGTTAAAAACATAAATCTATGCCTGCCTATTAAAACACTCTAAGATATCCGTCACATATTTCCTACCCACTATGAATTTCAGAGTACTCTTAGTATACTGCATTTACCATTTCATTTACACTCATATGCAGTATAATTGTCTTAGACCGAGGCGCCTTGTGTCGTAAGACATCAATTACCAATACCATGTATTTCTGCCATATAATATAGTATGGACTTTTCATTCAACTCATAACCATTATTACACCAGTGCGTTTTTACACGGGTGAGACATGCTTGGGTTGTGTTTAGGGGGCAAATAATGCTTGTGTGACGTAAACCATTGGACACATTACATTTCACCTGTTGATACCAAAATTTTGTGTGCACACGTTATCAGAGAGCTCTCTTAAAATACCATTAACCTTGTTTAAACAGTAGTTCAGGATTCATCCAGCATCTCCTTTGTCCACCTCTTCCCTCGTCCTGCAAATAGAGAAGATCACCTTGTTAGTTAACGTGTAGACACTTTACTAATTGTACAATTTAGGTAATATAAATACAATGGTGTTTTGTTGTTAATGAGGAATAGGTTCAATTTTTCAACTTATTTTTGCTATAAATCATCATCGAGTTTCTTCTTGTACTATGTCTTTTCCAAGTGACACAGTTAATTAATCAAATATATTTAGTACCAAAATATACCAAATATTTTCTTAATTGAAAAGAAATCCATCACGCTTGAAACAACTGACTTCATTTAAACTTTTAAAACTATGTCGTTATAAATTAGAAGGCTGAAATAATTAAAGTATTCCAATTGGTACCTTAATTCTAGATTTGACACTCTAGGCTAAGTATTGTCTGCGACATCCGAGAACACAAGAACTGTATAAAACAAAAGTACAAATTCTGCATATCCCTTTCCCTCCATTCCATAAATGTTGCACAAGTTTGTGATTACAGCAATCAACTGGAAAATAATCTCAATGCACTAAATAGGCTGCTGCCTAATGATGAACTCTATAAAGCACGCCAATAAAGACTAGACTGGTGTGTGCTATTTCCTGTTTCCCACATCTAGTGAAAGAAGTTCCCCAATATTTTCTGAATCACCTACAAAGTGTCGATGGGGATGAAGACATGGGACATGATGGAATTACGAAGAAACATGCATCCAAAAAATCGGAAATAAAACGAAAGTAGTCTTAACTCAGGATAATCGTTTATTCAACCCAGTAAGTGCGATTATTTTACAATAAACTTGCTTTTATCAGTTATTTTGTTCTCTGTTTAACTCCGGCGTATTTGACCTGTAAAAATCGTATTAATTAATTTTTCCACAATTAAGACCGCTAATGTGGTTCGTATAAGCCCCCGCTTTAACATTACGATATCTATTATTATTTCTTTTAACATTACGATATCTCGATGTATACGTGACTTACGTCTATGTGTAATACCCTGAATAAGCCACCGCAAGATCGTGTGCAGAGGTTGGGTGCATGCATTCCCACATGAAAATAGGGGAGACGAAAGTTTCAAATCCTTAAAAATCATCACAGAGTTTCTGGGCAACTGTTCACAAGGTCACATAATTGTGGATGTTGCTTTTAAGAAATTTAAGTAGTATATTTGTATTTATTATGTAATATAATTTTGAATTAACTTTATTGAGTATTCTTTATACAAAACTATCCTAATACCAAAAATTTACATCTCAATTTGATAGGCTTTAAGTATGTGTCTATATAAAAGACACCCAGTGGCTAGATGATGGGTTAAATTAAAAGGTAAGTGAGGTAAGCCAATTATTGGAAAGTGTAGTAGTTGACCTCCATTACTGAAAAATGTATTGGTATCTGAGCAACATGGCTTCAGGCAGAGCATGTCACTGGAAGTAACTAATTAATTTTCACTAATATGCTCCTTGAAGGTAACATGATTATTGCTTATTTGAAAAATATTCCTGTTCTATGATGTTAAACTTGCTGAGGAGTTAGCCAATTAACAGGTTGGATGTAAGCAATTAGTGACACTTAAGTCCACTATTTCAAATATTTTTTGGGTACTCTGGGGTATTATGGGTCACACCTTAGACCTTTACTCTTTCTGATTTTTATCAATGATATAGTTACATTATTTTCCCCAATC
This sequence comes from Rhinocypha anisoptera, assembly GCA_011762765.2. Classification (NCBI taxonomy): domain Eukaryota; kingdom Metazoa; phylum Arthropoda; class Insecta; order Odonata; family Chlorocyphidae; genus Rhinocypha; species Rhinocypha anisoptera. The sequence continues at coordinate 3,885 of WURS02006514.1, forward strand.
CATAACTAATGTATACAGACGATATAATAATATTTAATGTTTTACAGAACATTGTCATCCAATTGCCAGTGTCTAAATGATTGTCTACTGATAATCTCAGATTGGTGCACTTAAAATTGTATGTCCCTAAATATCAACAGATGTGATGCAATCTTATTTCATCACAAGAAATCACCTATATTATTTGATTATTCACTTAATGGAGAAACCATTCCCAGGTCATTAATAATCGAAGACTTGTGAATTATTTTTGATCACTCATTGACTTTCGGGAGTCACATCTCACGTATAGTTACTATGTCTCTTGGTATATTAGATTTTATAACTAGATTCACCAAAGATACAAAAGTCGTTAATATGTTTAGAAATCTATCCCTAGTTCGTCCCATTTTGGATTACCATTCTTTCATTTGGTCCACAATGTATAACCCTATTGCCCGTAATAAAATTTTTTTATTCTTAATTAACTATTTGTAGTCATAAAAAGAATTTTGCTCTACGAAACATTATAGTTTTCCAACATAATAATCAAAATATCCTTTAACAATCTGATGCATGGTATACCCTGTGATACTTTGTCAGTCAATGAAGTTTTTGCCGGACTTTGTATCATAGTGAAAATTTTGATTGGCTGAAAATTCGCTTTCTTTCGTCTAACAGACTATAAGAAAGTTACAACTATTTTGAAACTTATTGTCTCAGGTGTAACTTTATAGAATTTGCTCAGCATATTGGAGTAAGAGAAACACTTGGTAATTCCATACAAATTTAATTTTAAAAAACACGACCAGGGTTTCGACAGGGCTGTCATCATCAGTTGGCAGCCCTGTCGAACCTGATGTCATCACCTGATGATGACATCCCTGTCGAAACCCGGGCCATGTTTTTTAAATTAAATGTGTGTGGAATTACCTAGTGTTTCTCTTACTCCAATACAATTACAACTATTTTATTGATTAATCTACGGTTGACTCTTGAGTTAAGTAATCAAACTAATGACTGATGTGAAAGATTCATCTTACATTTTGTACAAGTGTAAATGTTTCGCCTTGGAAGCGTCGCTGTTCGATCCGAACCCCACTCATGATGACATCATGACTCACTGCGCAGGCCTTATCTTTCGGTGGTTTCGCCTCGACTACTCTTGGCTCCTTTTTTAAGGAGTTTTAATACCAGAATACAAAAGCATCAGACCAACAATAAACACGATTCAAAATTTTCCAGACACTTACTACTACCATCGGACTAGAAATTATGGCGAATAGACTTAAAAGTTCAGTTACAAGAAATCGGACCAATTAATCTCAAGTGTGATGGATACAACATTTTATTTAGTTGCAACGATGTCGTTTAATGGCATAAGAGAGAAAAAATTTTTTCTCCTGTTCTAGAAATGTTATTCGGGTTTAAACAAATATAGTACCAATTTTTGCAAAAAAAATTAAACCTCTGTAGAACCTCAACAGCTATAAATATTGTTATGGCCATTAACCTTATTTGGATCAACCTTTTGTCAATAGTTATGCCAACTCTTATGATCTTTAAATTAATACAAAAGAAGTTGTGAAAAATGTAAAACAGCTTTTTCTCTTCATCATGTATTTGCTCTGCTGTCAAGCTCTTCCTTATAGTATTGACAACCAATTACTCCCAAAATAGATTACTTGGTAGGTTTGTGGACGGATTTGCTACTGATTTTTATTTGTTTGCGCTGACAAAGCTTTGGGAGACACGAATAAAACTCAGAAAATATAGATTTTTTTTACCGTCATCTCTTTCCTTGGCCAAAACCGCCACTCCAGTTTTTCAAATGACATTGTTGCAACACGTGAGAAATAACAAATATTTGGACATCGCTACACTGCTTCGCTGGGTCGTAGCGTCCCCAAAACACAGTTTTTTGTAACTGAAGTTTAAACACGGTTATCCATAAAATTATTTCCGATAGTAGAATCCTCAACCTTACAAAAAAAATAGACACGTAGAAGTGTTCACAGCAACATGGGTTTGAATGTGTTCGGAGGACTAGAGAGGTTGAGAGCCACGCGTTGAACGTAGGTTGAAATACGGGTTAAATATGCTTTTTAAATTTTACTTGTTCCCCATGTATTTGACCTCACTTCAACGAAGAGGTCAAAGGCGTAATGCCAGAACCGTCCTTCTGCATTCGATCGGACTACACGATTCAAATCAGACAGACTGTGGGACGATTTTAAATGTAAACGAGGGGTAGTTCGTAAATATAAACATGGACACATTGCAGCTGTGACCAAAGTAATGAGGAAGACAGACATCCTGCATGTCATACTCTTGAATGCGTGTTATACATGCCTACACAACACTCATTATTATAATGCTCAAATGTAGATTATCTTTATTGTGTAATTTTTAAACAGATTACTTAAATGAAGAGGTTAACGATATATTCCAAAACACTTCATACATGCAACAGGTACAACAGATCACGCACGTAAAATCAGGGCGTGTTTAATGGATGGATTTAAAAGTATCATTTTTCCCACGAACCACCAGAGATCAAAATGAATTAATTTCTATGGATCGTTAGGAAATGTGGTGTATATATTTTTTGTACCTAAGTTACATGTAGATTAATGATAGGTAGTTTGACATTGCTCTCCGCATGATACGAACAATGTTTTGTATGGAAGTAGTTTCCCTCGGTATGAATAAACTCAATTTCTCCGACAACCCCACATCGAATTACAGATACCTTTCTTGGCAGTAGTGGTCCATTAGAATCGAGTGAAACCATTCCGTAGGTGAGATATTAGTTATACTAAAGATATTCACAGAAAAATATTGTCACTTTTAAGAATCATATCCTCTTTTTTTTGTAACTCAGTTATGGTATCGGCGGTATAAAAAATTGAAACACTTCAAAGAGCCTGGGACCTATCTTCAGTAATTGGTCAACTTTATCAGGTTCTGACCCTATTTCTCTCTCTCGCTCCACTTCCATGGAGCTAGAGAGAGAGAGAGAAGGAAGTTAGGGGTCTCGGTATTACAGGATGTCATCCGATTGGATAAGATAATGGATATCAAAGTTAAATACTTAGTTTCATGATTTTTCCAATGCTAATACAGAAAACTAAAAATTGTACTAAAATTGATTTGGGAAAGAGTAAAATTTCCCAGAAAAAGAGTGATTGAATTAAAATGTGGAATTTTTTGACCGTGAAATTGAGTCATTATCTTATACATCACTGTGGAACACAAATGCTTTCACCAAACAAATACCTATAGGAGATTAACTTACGCAGAGGTATTTAGGTAATCAAAAAAGTTCTATTGCGAAAGGAAACTCACGTCTGTAGAATAAAGGCAACTCCATTGATGGAAGGGTGAAGATGAGAGGATCTAAAGGGGACAGGGGGGTATTGGAGGAGGTGGGAATTGAGGGGAATAGAGGGAAAAATTAAAGTTCTAATATGCACCTACGACAATATAGATAACAGAAGCAGGAAAACCTATGCCATCTATATATATAATAGCCTGATCAAAAGTTTTATGGAGAAATGGTGTATCTGTGTGTGGGGACGATGGTAAGGATCAAAACTTTTTAACAAGAGCTAGAAACAATATCGTGCAGAAATGTTAAGGGAATCCTGGACTTTATTTATATGATGTTAATAAATAAAAATATTTCTGCATTCATAAATAAAACAACATATGAAATGTGGAAGAAATTGTGTGGGCAAATTATGTAAATAATTATATTTTTGTGTACATGGCCTTCTTGGGATGAATTCACTCTTGGTTAGCAAAGAGAGTGGCTTTTCTAACTAAATTCGCTTTATTACAGACTTCATGCTTTTATGTGACTCCGCAGAAACTTATATGACGGAAAAATAAATAAAGTTCCTATTAGTTAGAAAAAAAGTTACCACTGCACCTTGTTCTTTTGATTTACAGACAAATAGAAATAGAGTTCCGAATAGGGAAAAAGATCTTAATCTAAAATAGTTAGACTCGATTCAATTTTTTTCTCTCGTAAAAGATGGGTAACGATATAATCCATTATGAAAATTTGACGAGATTGGCAATAGCTGCAAAAGCTTTCAAATAAAAGTTTCTTTTGAAGGAAAAGAAGAGAAAAGAAGTACAAGCAAAAATACTTTTGGCTTGCACTTCTAAATGCTATACCTTTTGAAGGGCAGCCCGAAAGAGCAGTAGTAGCATGCATGTAACTTAAAATCTTGGATCATACGTCTAAAAGGGTTCTATTAGTGCAAATGGAAGTTATTGAGAATTTCCTCGAATAAATGTTCACAGCTTAACAATAATTTACAAGTATAGGTGCTGCGGAAGTTCTTCAAGAAATAATTACAGTAGTAATAGAGTTGCGTTTTAAGATGCGCCGAGTAAATTAAAGGTCATTCAATAATACAAACAGAGATTGACTTAAGGGACACGTGAATAGTGACAAGTATTTTTTGATGGTGGAATATCTAAATAACATGATATGCTTCAGATTATTAAAAATATATAGTAAGAAAAGAAAAATGTATTAATATTGGGACATAGGAATCACGCATACTATCCATAAAAGTGGCAAATCAAAATGTGAGAGTTGTGGCTTAATAACACTTCTCAGCACAGATTACAAAGTTTTATTAATACAAGCGTATATCTTCAATTTCAGTGAGCGTTACCCAGCTATGTATTTTTCCGAGGTGGGTTTGAAGTCTGCGAACGTTAGGGTCTATGTAGCTCGCGAGTGTGGCAATGGTCCTATGGTCTGCCTTTTCGTATGTAGCGTCACGTATTTTCAAGTTGTCATGCCGTTTACAAGGATGACGACCAGCGAGGGCAAAGGAAGGACCCCCCCTCCCCCTGTGGGAAATCTGCAGTGACTGGGCCAAGGGAGGAAAAAGACTTGACAACGCGAAAGAAGCGGCCATGAAGGCGTCTGGGAAGAATCGTGTTGAGGTAATTGGGGTCTTTGATGCGTCGAATGCCCAACTGAAGACCCTAACGTCACACACACACAGCGAGTCAAAAGCACTCGCGACGTCAATGAACACCATTTGAAGCGGACAAACAGAAGCAGCTTTTTAAAACGGCACCGGGACCGGAGAACCCGACCAACCCGTATCCCGGTGACTCCTGCACCCTCGCCGAGTGGAAACAGGAGCACAGGAGACCAGTGATTTGGCGTTACACAGTTGGAAAAGTGGACGGCAATACTAGGCTTGTTCACAAATACGGGGACCCAAGTGTGTCTCATAGCACGTAGTCTAATTGGTACCTTTGGACTGAGTGTTTTCACAGTTGTGATTAGGGGTAACACCTACAGGGAGTAGTGCTATGAAATTCGGGAATATGTAATGGATAAACATTTGGCGAATTTCATGCATAAGCAGCGAGTGCAATTAGTGACAATATCTGGGGGTTGCGAGGGAATTTTAAGATTAGGCTTTCTATGTAGACAAGGAGCGATGACTGTCATCGGCAAACGGCTTTGTAAAAGTCGGGAAATTTGATATTCCAATGATGGGTGGGACTTCAAAGGGAGAGGCAAACTTTTATTGAACGTGCAATTGATAAGTCGAGTGGCGAGACTTGGAGTTGAGACTCCCTTGTGTCTCTTTTGGGAGGGAAGCAGAGATACGCCCGTCCAGCGATCCGGTTACCAGAATATCAAGAGAAAGTTCGGAGAGTGGTTGTTCATACGTGACCCAGGTGCTACTTCCAGAGTGGACAGGACAGGGGAGTAGATAATGCTATGGGAAGCGCTTGTCCACCATGGGTAAGGTGGCTATTTGAAATGCCACCGGGTGAGGGACGAACGAAAGCGATTGGGAGTGTCCTCGGGGAGGAGGGATTTGACTTTTCATAGAAGCTGCGCACCCAAGAGCAGAAATTAGGAGTCCACTCCCAGCATTGGAGGAAGAAGAACATTGGGGGAGTTCGTCGTCTCCCACCTCCTGCTACAAATATAACCATCGTTCATCGAAATCCAACATTGTACATTTTGGAAAATATTGGGTTCCGTATCACCATGGGGAACCAGGTGGAAAAAAATCGTAGAGGGCCTTATGAGTTCGGGAATAACGGCGGTTCGGAATAATCCAGTCGGATTAGTAAAAAAAAGTAGGTGTCATATGGAAAAAAATGTAACGCCAATCGCTAGTATTTTGAAAAAAATGGAGCTACTATTCGTATATATTTTGCTGTAATATGAAGTTCATTGTGTTGTCCATTTAATAATTATAAGACATATAAGAACAGCGTTTTTTCATTTATGAGCGATGTGCAATTAATGATACAAACATAACTACCCACGCCACTTATCTCTTTTACCTCTAAAACACTTATTTGAACATTTTTCTCTGAAGTATACAATAAAGGACAGTGAAAAAGCGTGATTCGCACTTTGTTTATAGCCGCCATTTTGTAGACGACCATAATTTGCGTGACTCTCAATTAGGTGTCAGCGTCCCATGTGTGTCCTCTTCCGAAAAAAAAATGAGACCCTTGAACTTTGTGTGGCTGTCGACATTTCTCAAACTTAGACCTAACCAGAGGCCACCACCAGATCCCAATGGATATTAAGTCGCAAGAGGAAACGGCGTTGAATTTGGAATCAGGACGCTACCAGTGCACACACGCGTGTCGTTCGGGTTCAAAAAAGCACCCGTGATGCCTAGGTAAAATTTCGTACACAGGTGAATATGATGAACTTAATTACTTCTGTATCAGAAGGGATTGTGGATCGTGTTTATAATCCAAATGGCACCCACGATAAATTAGAAAAAACTGTTTTTCACTCAATACATTGAAACTGTGATAAAAAAAGAAAAAGTGATTAAGAAGAAAGTTTATCAAGGCACTTGTACAGAAAAAAAGACAAAGAGAATTAGGGGTAGCGAGATAAATTTCAACGAATATTTAATTATAAGATTTTCAAAAAACAAAAAAAATGTTTTTTGTGGAAATCTTAAATTTGTAACAGATCAAAGATCTAAAAGAAATATTTTTTTAACTGTCTACACGTGCTCCAAATTCAAAATTTCAATAGCCTCTGCATTATTTGAAAATAAAAAAGAACTTTTTCGCCCGTTGATATGAATTCCTTATTACTGAGATCTATTTTCCCATGGTGGTGAAACTTTAGGCACAAATCGTCTATTTTAACAAACGTTTTTAAAAATGTCAGTATCCTAAAATATGGCAAATTATTCAATCATTTAATAAAATCTAGATTTCGCTAATTTAGCAAATCATAAATTGGAAATATAAAATGCGTTTTATATTTCTTGGTGAAAAATGAAAATTTCCTCAAAAATTTTCCCAAAAGGTTAATAAGAATTAGGATTAAAACTATCGCAATGTTTAGTGTATTTGGAATATGTTATTATCTTTAAATCACCGTTATGAAAACACACGCAAGGACTGAGAAAGGTATTTGAGAAACTGAGGAGTGAGAACTTATCATTGAAATAATAAAAATGTAATTTTTCGATGGAGAAAATAAAATATTTGGAACATGCAATTAACCAGGTCTGGTTAAAGCACGGTACCAATAACATTTGGCAGTAAAGACATTATCTAAGTCAACTTCCAAAAAGGAAGCGCGATATTTTCTCAACCTTGCTAATTACTAATGGAAATTTTTAAATAATTACTCTGTTCTTGCTAGGCCAGTCATAATATTATTTGCAGAAGGAATACAGAATTTCTCACCATATGAAATTATGAACAATGATAAAATAATCGTAGATTCAAGGGAAATTACTAATACTTTAAATAAGTACTTCATTGAAAAAGGTAATCAATTGACTAAAGATATCCACTGTACCCTTAATGGAAGCTCTAAAGTAAAGAGATGTATCACAGATAGTATATACTTGCACCCAATATCCGAAACTGAGATACTAAATATCATTAAAAATATAGAACCAAAGATATCCACTGGTTTTGATGGAATACCTGTAGAAGCAATCAAAGCTAGTGCCCCTTCGATAACTCCACTACTATAAGAGATTATAATTCAATCGTTTACTGAAGTTGTTTTTCCAGAGGCTTTAAAATTATCAGTAATAATTCCTGCATTTAAAAATGGGGATAAGAAAATAATGAACAAATATCGCCCAATTTCTATTCTGTCTTGCTTCTCAAAAATATTTGGAATTCCTATAAAGGAGAAGCTTGTGTCCTTTTTCAATTTTCATAATACATTTTGTAATTCTCAACATGGGTTCTTAAAAGGGAAAGCATTAATAACTGCACCCACTAACATTATGGGAGAGATAATCTCCAGTATAAATAATGAATTTCATGCTGTTGGTTTTTATAATATATATCTGACAAAACTTTTTGATTGTGTCAATCACAAATTACTTTATCAAACTAAAAAATTATGGAATCAGAGGACAAGTATTAAATTTGTTAAAATCTTATTTATCAAATAGGAAACAACTGGTAAAATTCAGTCTATAAACGGGTTTGTTATGTCACAAAGTCTATTAGTAAAAATTGGTGTCCCACATGGATTCATCTTATGGCCACTATTGTTTCATATATATATATATTGGTTCGAACACTAGTGGAACGTATAGAGATACAGGACACAAAAAAAATACTCACAGTGGTGAAGAATTTTCGGTGACACCACCACCTTCGTCCGTTCAGGAGAGAATGCGATTCTCTCCTGA
>WURS02006525.1:0-12562 GCA_011762765.2 Rhinocypha anisoptera
TACTATTCCCTTGTGTTCATCTTTATATGTTTTCCTATCCTCTTTCCAAATTCCTATCCCATTATATATATATATATATACATGCATAAATGCGTGTACATATATAATCTTTTTATGTTTTTGTGTTTTGTGTATGTTATGTTTTTATTTTTGTGTAAATATGTTTTTTTATTTTGCGATGCTCATAATATATGAGCATCGCAAAATAAAAAAATCCAATAAAATTTAAGCTTTTTCATTCCAAAATGCCAACATCAACCGACGGTCAACCCAAAATGAGAACGAAATAAATTGGTATTGCTCATAATTAAAACCGATTTGGCAGGCCGCAGCAAAAAAAAAAACAATCCTTTCGGGTGTGTTGAATTGAATACCAAGATAAAGGGGATGACGAAAAAGCGGGTAGGGTAATGAGATAAGGGAATTTTAGCCTTGATAGTGATTTAACAGTCCTTGAGTGCTTGCCCACCCTCCCCTTCCCTCCACACGCTTCGTAATAGAGTAGTTGCCAGTAGGACGAGAGGGCTTCTGTAGAGGGGGAGGTGGTGGAGGCGCTGGACCCATTTCAAATGGGGCAAGAAAAGGATGGGGGCCTAGGAGGGGACGGAGGATAAGTAGATTGACTTGTAGAGGGCGATAACCCTGTCGATGGGCCCCGGCAGTGGAATAAGACGCGCGAGAGTTTTTCTAAACGGAGTTCGAGGGGGGGCATCCTCTGAGGTATGGGGGGAGAGAACCCACACACCTTCGGATCGATCCCATCCGTTCCCCCCCGCGGTCGTATAAGTTTACGGCATAATGCTGTTAGGTAAGTTTGCAAGTCTCGGGGAGGACTGTCAAGAACTCCCCTTGCGTTTGAGAAATTCACCGGCTGGGTCCCCCCCCCAATCGGATCTTTTGAGAGGAGGAATAGGCGTTGCCGAATCGCCTCAGCATGAATAAAAAAAATAAGGAGGGGGAGTGTCGCAGATGCGACCGTCGAACGAAGCTTGGAATAACGATTCCGGGGCGCTCGTTTTCAATTCCGCTTCCCTGAAACAATCCATGTGCCTGTCACTTGCCTCTTTTACAGATTTTTCGTTCACTGAAAAGCTGTTTGATAAAACTTGATCCCTATCTTCTATAAATAAACAGACATTCAAACTTGGTGACTGTAAACCCTTTCCTCTAAATATTGATAATGATTTTAATTGAGTCAACAATGAAGGTTTCACAATCCTATTTTCAATTTAAGATTAAAATTGTGCCACTTGCATTCTCTGATGATATTATTTTATTTTTCACGTATTTATTCCCTGAAATTATCACAACTCGATTATATTTACATGGTGTACATCCACAATTACACCTGTAAATACAGGAAACAAAGGGTAATTAAAATAGCAAAATTATATTAGAGTAGTGAAATAAACTGCATTCCATGCTCTATCATTAAACTTCTATTTTTATTTAGCAATATTTTATTCGGATTTCCCCACTTAGGATTATAAGATAAAATATTCCTAAAAGCATTTGAATCTTGTGAAAATATACAAGGTCGTGAAAGAATACATTGCATCCTCACCCATTCAGGATATACTCTTGAATATATTAATATTCCTCTCACAACATTTGGCAAAGTTTTTTAAAAAAACCAAAGTCGTTTAAAGTAAATTGTGCTGTTAGTAACCACGAGGGTTGGTCTGCACTCAGAAAGTTTTTATGAAAAATAAAGCGACAGAATTTTTCTGATACAAAAATATACTGTCTGTCAAAAATTTGACTGACTTTTGGAAAGCACCACAAACACGACGGAATGACAGAATAATTTAATAATTAGGCGGTACAAAATAAATTTTAAAATGTCTAAAGTAAAAACGCCAAGAGAGAGACAGAGGTACTCGTAGAAGAAGTTCTCGGGAGGGTCGTTTTGAATTGACTCTTGAGAGGAGCGTTTTGAAAGAAAGCGAAGGAGGGGAGAGAGAGAGAGGGGGGAGGAGGAGATGAGAATAAGGTGAGGGACGAGGAGAGGGGAGAGGAGGAACGGAAGGAAAAAAAAAGCTTTTCCTCAGAGGGCAGCACTCGACCAAAAACTCCCATGTGTGAGAGATCCTTCGGGCTCTCCGGAGGGAATAACATTGCCACGACTCCGCGTAGTAGGAGAAGCGGCGGTTACGATGCTGCTGCTGGAATTCAGTAGCATCCTTTTCCTCCTGCCCCCCTCTCCTCCCCTCTACTCCTTCCCGCCTCCCAATATACTCACCGATCTTTCAGTAGAACGAAACGTTTGGAAAGGAGTGATGCGTAAAGACCAGAGGGCATCAAGAATTTATTTTGGCAATAATAATGAGAGAAATATGGAGTGAAAGAGGAAACCGAGTTCATATGAAAGAAAGGTTGAAGGGAAGGGGGGGGGAGGGGAAGATTACAATGCACATGGAAAAATGAAGGTGACGTCAAGCTAGGAGTCTCGTAAATACTGCACCTACTCTTTTTCAGATTTAATTTTATTGCAGTGCATGACAATCCCAATTAGAGGCTGGTAAAAATTTTCAATACGTTTGTACCACATTTGTGCATCAATCGGAATACATTAAATTCCTAATGTGCGGAAGAGTGGCGTAGGGCGGAGATATCAGTTTTCGTTTGTAACAGAGAAATTAAAGCAGGTGGAATTCCACGCCTACCTCGGTAGCAATACACATGAGAGATTTGGAAGAATATAATGTAAAGATCAGAACAAAGTAAGAAATTATTCACGAGATCGTATCAATCTCAATGCTGGAAGAGGATACGATCGCAAAAAGGAAAAAAGCATGCCGAAGCGTTCATCTGGTAGGTACCTAGCACTGCATCGATCAAAGATCTAGACCATCTGATAAACCGACCAGTAAGGATTAGAGGTTTTAAAAACATGGTGCTGGAGACAAATAGTGAACAAAGTGAAGAATGTGTGGACAAATAACGCAATGATTCAAGAATCGGGGTCAACGGCACGAAATTACGCCAGTCACGGAAGCAAGGGGAAACGATAAAAATTCCAGAACAAAATAAAAGGTAACGAAAACGCGCAGGATACAAGAATGGGGAGGTGGAAATGTTAGACCTTAAATGGAGGTCGTCTTGAGTCACGAGGAACGGACCTTGGTTGACCAAGACGGCAACCACAACGGTGCCGACCTTGATACTCGCAGAACTTCCTCATACTGGGATTATTGGGAAAGGCATCACAAAATGCATTATATAAAAAAATTTCACGAATAAACGTCTTTTACTTGAAATAAAAGAAATACATCTCTCTAAAAACAATTTTCCTCCAAAAACAGGGGGTTGAGAACTTTTCCACATTTCCCATATGCTCCTGGCTCCAAATAGAATGATTCCAAAATCCTTAACCAAAGTGCATCGTTGCTGCCACTATTTCTAAAAAGGAATTTATTCACATTTCGTCTTCGATGGTGCTGAAATCATAGTAAATTCACTTTTCTCGAGTATTCTCATTCTGCACGTATTCCACCTTCTTAGGAACTGTTATTTATATTTTGTTTATATGTATGATGTTTTTTAGGTTGGTTGTTTTTACCTTACTTTTAACGAACCCACTGCCTTTGGTATCTTATGTATTTTTTCTGATAAATTAACGAATAAAATATATTTAGAAGAGATATTTAAAAAGTGGCCTTTGAAATTTACCAGGCGAGTTATGCGAAAAATCCTTTATTTTTCTATGACGCATTAGCCAAAAAGTGTACATTTAATGCCATAACAAAAAGCACTAGAGAAGAAATGCATTACACTCCGTTCTGTTCTCCAAAAACCAGAGTATGGAGAGAGGGAAAAAACGTCTTTTCGAGTTCGTGTTTCCGCCCTCTCCTGTAATCAAAGTTTAATGAAAGGAAATACGAGCAAACATCATTTTGCCACAATGTAAATTTTTTCGAATTTTTCATATCTCCTCGAGTTTCCTCATTGTGATAAAGATATCCACTTACTACTAAACAACTGTATATTCTGATAACAATCAGCTCATAACTGACAGAAGAGAACATCGTAGCGTATGTGGATTCACCTACGCTAATATTATGGCAGCCTCTAAGACAAATGAACACTGGACAATTAGAAAGGCTTTGATTTTTTTCCGTTGGTCGCGTTCGGAGAATTTCACGGAGATAATCAATGACCTTACTTTGAATTAAACATCTATTGGTGGATACTTAACTCTCAATAGTGTATACTAATGAGTACCACAAGGATAGGGAATATTATTTTACCAGTCAAGGAATAAGACTGGCTATATTTAAAAAATAAATAAAGAGAGAAATCAAAGAAATCTAAGTTTGAATTAAGTTTCCTTACACGATAAAACGCAATGCTATTTACGATTTGTCAAAAAAATTCAGGATCAAGAATCATCAAGGTAGAATATTCCCTTATTCACTAATGGATAGTTCCATCACAACTTTATATTTTTTTCATGTAATCTTGCTTCATGGATAGTTTTGAAGTATATTTACCTATTTATTACGAGATAAATCGTTTTTTTCAGCAAAATAATAAAAGCACTCTCCTAGTCCGTTATTCTACATCATATTTTCCCTCTGTTTTATTTTTTTCCCATTTATCATGAGTTTTTTATCAAGAAACAATGCCCAAGTATACTGCAATAATACAGATTACGGACATAGTCACGGCTACACTGTTTCCCTTAGTATCACTAACTAAACTTATTCGTGCAGTAAAATTTAAATTAAATCAATCCTAGTACAACGGTTAAACCAAAATTTAAACACTGGAATGCACAATCGACTCATTATACTCGGCAAAACAACACTCTCCGTTTGTATCTGACATGACACGCCACACGTCTCATATATCTTAATTAAATTGTCGCAGCCGCCAGAAGCCGTAGGCCGTAAAGCGTGAGTATCTCCAGAGCTCCTCACGATTTCAAGCAAATGTCATCAAGAACTCTTCCAGAAATGGCTATATACTCCATCTGATACATTCATTCAAGCGACAGTTAACCTTGCCTATGGTAAACTTGGAAAATATCCATAACTTTGTGAAATTTTAACAACATATAGCTATGTTAAAAACCATTTTCATTCTTTTTATCACAACTTATAATTCTAAATTCTTTGTTTCAGGCGTAATTTTGTGAAAGTTGTTCCACATAATGATGAGAGGTAAACGCTTGGTAATTCCAATAAAGGTTTTATTTTCAAAACGGTCTAGGTTGCACGTCAGATCTGATGATAACGTGCAACGTCGAAACCTAGGACGATTTGAAAAATAAAAAATTTCTGTGAAATTACCATGCGTTTTCCTCTTGTCAATATTTATTATTATTTTTATCTCTTTCTGAGTTCAAAGTACTAAATAAGTAATCCAAGCAACCACTTGGAATTCAAAATGGGAAAGGTGATGGGAGATTATACCATCCGAATCCTAGTTTCGATCACGAAGTGACCTCTAGCTATATGAACGAAGCAAGGAATTCCACACAAGTATTTTCATTTTTAATTGCATTAAATTTTTAATAAGACAATAGTTTGATTCATAAAAGTAAATCTACGGGAAAAAAACCACCTTTGCCATCTACGGTAAACGAATCCGGTCGAGAAATGTGTACCGGTATCGAGCGATCCCAACACAGTTCTCCGCCACCCGGCTAGAGTCATCGTGCGTACAATAGTGGTATTATAAAGAAAAAAATAAAAAGATTTCAACGATAACGAGCACGCCATTCGAATTTGCCGTCTGCCTCCTGTCAACATTAGCGTGCACCTTTTCGGTAAACCCATTGTGCGTGTGAGGGAGTGTGTAGTAGAGAGAGAGGGGGGGTGGAGGTGGGGGGGAGATGATGCGAGTAGAGTTGGGGAGATCAATAAACAGAGCAGCATAAAACAGTCGCAGGGAATTGCGTGACTGACTGGAGAGAATGTTTTGGCGTAGACGAGAAAGAGAAAATAGAAAGCTTGGCTTTATAAAAAAAAATTGGTGGAGTGGGAGCGAAAGACGCAGATACGGCATTGATTTTTAGGTCTCGTGGAAGGGGAGGGAAAGGAAAAGAGAGACAAATGTAGAGAGGGGGAGAGAGAGTCAAGGGTAAGGTCGTCCATGTAGTCGCCCAGGCAGACAGATTAGGGGCGGGAGGGGTCGAGTGGGTAGGGAAAGAAGTCGGGGCGAATCAGGGTGGATCGCTAGAAAGGTTATAAGTTGAGTGCGAATGGTCTACAGTATGAACGGAGAGATGGGCTCTAATGACGGGAACAGGGTAGAGAAAGCATGATGGAATTAATACTTTATATGATGAAAACAAAAAGTCCCAATTACTGATAGGGGCCACTGAAGGAGGAAATATGAACACAAAAAGAGCACGAGGTTAAGAATAGAAAGGACATAGAATTGCTGTGAAACTTAGAAAAGCCCCATCTAATATGAACGTTATTTCAGTCGTAAGAAAAAGTCTCAGCCGTAACTTTATGGAAATCCTTCATCGTGAGAGAACTACGAGAATAAGAACTTGTTAATTCCCACTTATATTTTTATTTTCCATGTGGTGATGATAATGTTGCTTTGCAACGAAACCCTTGTCGTGAGAAATGAAAAAAAGAAACATCTCCAGTTCTTAAAAATCTTATTGTCTTATTTCTGAATTCATTAGTTGACTAGAGACGCCAATGCGGAATTACTTGTTGGGGAAGAGCTTATTTTTCCAACATAAAGCCACTACTAACTGCCCATAAAATGCTTGTAAGGATAATATTCTGAAAGCCAATACGCGAACATTCTTTTCCATTATTTAAAAGCTTTGAAGTTTTATTGTTTGCTTATAAGGTATTAAAAATATTCTATATTCGAGGAGGAAAGAGAAGGGAACCACATGAGCACGTAAGCAGGTTGAGGTCAAGATATCGTGCGGCAATACCAAAGCCCAACATAGAAGCCTTTAAACAATCCTTTGCATACCTTACACCAAAATTATACTGTTCCCTTCCTAATGAATTGATGAAACTCCGCACTAATGGTAAATGTTTACGTAATTTGAAAAAGTGACTCCTTTCCAAGTTAAATTTAGAGGGCCTTGTGAGAATTTTTGTGTGATGGCACAAGGTATTAATACATTAATAAATTGTATTCCTTATTGTTTTTTCTTCTTTTTTAAAGTTTTGTAAAAATTTGTTCTGGATTAACACATATTGTAATTGAAAACTATAGTTGAAAATTAGGTATAAATGTTTGCACCAGATGTCTGCCTCAAATTGTACTTTCTTGATGGTAACCCCAAAACAGGTCTTCCTCTGGGGTAACTAATTCTACCTTGAAAAACATTATCAATATGATATTCTGTATATTGTAAAGGTGGAATAAAAATATATTATTATATAAATGAAAAACAAGTAGTGACGAACTTCAACTGAACTTGCAAACTTGTAAAAATATAGTGTTGACATTGAGTAGTACACACAAAGTCAACTGGAAGTGAAATACGAGTTGAAATGAACATGAAGCAATCTATCAGCTGTAGCATTTTTATCTCAATTACCGAAACTATAGAAATGAATGAAAAAAATGGAATGTCGAGGAAAAAGAAGCAGTGATGAGAGTGGCATAAGACTAAGAATAAATTTCAAGCTTGATAAAAAAGAATATGCGAATACTTGATATTACACGGCAGCTTACATTATATGCCAAATTTCAGGAGAATCACTGCTGGCACAATTTGATTTTCTCCTTAATTCAATTCTTGTTCTTTTTATTGGCGTGGAAAATGTTATTTATGAGGAAAGGAGTCATTGAAACGATATAAAAATAAGCAACTTAACACGAGATAGTCCCACTTTGTAGTGATAACGAAGGCAACTACAGTAAAATCATTTTGTCATAAGGTGAATGAGGTGTATATTCGAGTCAAATACATTCACAACCCCCTGTCTGAGGCATTTCCTTTGACTCGAATTTTAAAAAACACACATTTTTTGTAACAGGTTAAGATGCTCTTAATATGTATAGGGTGCCTTCTTTAATCGCAAATGTACACACATTATCTTATAAGTAGTTTGAATGAGAGTTTAGGGTAAAAGTAAATGGAATCTGTTAGAAGCTGGATAAATTAGGACGAAAATGATGTCGTTTTGCTTAAATTTTGTTGCATTTTACAATACAATATTTCATGACGTTCACAAATACATTACACAAATACAATAGTTCACAATATATTTTTATAATACTACTATACTAATACAAAATATTATAATACAATAATAATGCTTTAACAATAGTTATACAATATTAAAATATATTTATGAAGTATATTTATCAAATTTATAAATTTCACCATATTAGTTTGATACTATGGTCCTGCTAAACCCGTATTGGGCTTGTCAGCAGGTTTCTGTTGAGTTAATAAGTTGAAATAGGCAAGGTTTATCAGTATTTCTCCAAAAGCCCTTTCTTTACTTTTTTCTTTACTTCCCCTTTATAACTTAAGTGTAATGACTGTCTTAATGAAAATAATGCAGAATATATACAATAAAACCATATCGTATTTGATTAACAGGAAAATTGGAACATAAGGGAATAATAATAAGATATTTCAGTGATCGTTCTAATTGACATTATGATTTTTTTTATTTCATTCATTCTTTTCTTAATTTGTATTAATTCGTAATTCCAACGAAAAACTTAATATACTATTGTTTAACAGTATATATTTCATATATAATATTAGGAATCAGGACAGTCATGATAGCATATATATAATAATTAAATATTTATTAATTATTGTATAATAAAATCTTATTATATATAGGTTAAATATAAGAATACTGGAATTTACATCTTATTAATAGTCAATATATATTAATCATTATTTATTTAATTAAATGTAATTAAATGTTAGATATTAAATATTATTATAATGTATTTAGTGTAATAATACTATATAGTTTATAATAATAATAAATAGTATTATAATGAAATAAGAGAAGTATCACACTTATAGTGTGATACTTCTCAAGCCATTGTTTATCGTGATATTAGTATCATAAATACGTAACTAAAGCCTTCAATCTCAATGGAAATAGTGACAAAAGTAAACGTTTCTAACGTATCTTCTTGCCCAGCATCTCTAGAGGTAATTAAACTTGGATGAATCATATTTACGAATTCTAAGTAATTAATATTCTTTCCGCAATGGCAAAAACACTCTTGATCCGACTCCGATTCTGTGAGTTTTTTCAAAGAACAAAGAGCATTCAAAAATTCATATATACAGCCATTTTCATTCCCGGAAATTCCCATCGGATGGAATTTCAAATCCCGGGGATAATATCCCCTCCGGCCATATTAAGAGGGCTTGCAGAAGGCAATGTTGAGGGTGGTAGTGCGGGTTTGCGGGAATCGCTATCAATCCATACTTTTCCCATGAAGTTCAAGAGGTCTCATGAAGGACGTTCTGACTTTTCAAAACATGTACCATTCAACGCACGCTATTTGCTCCATTTATACACTTTAACCATGTTCAATCACTTAAAAATGGATCGAAAATACATTAGATAAATTCTGTATTGGTTCTTCCGGCAGGTGATAAGACGGATTCTAATTCTCCATCTGCCCAACAGGGAGAAACTGCCATTTTGAAAATCACTTCTTCAAGACCAGTGAAGAGAGAAAACTGTTAGATAATCACTTGGAGAAAAATGAAGTGAGTTGCGAAAACACCAGAGGCGTGAAGTAGAGCATTTTGTTCAACATTTATCAAAAAATTATTGAATCATGCAGCGAGGAGCAAGGATGGATGAAACCGTGAAACAAATTGGAAATTTGGACTTTTTAATCTTAATAATCCCATAACCCAGGTAATTCATTCCGATTGCCTCACGTAAAACTAGAGTACGTAGAACTGCAATAAACACGACATTTCAGTTACTTCGCAATGAGTCCATACTCAAATCTGGCCATCCACTACAAATTAGGTATGTACAACAGAAATACAGTAAGATTCCGTTATAACAAGGGTCTAAGGGGACGGAGTTTACACCCGCGTTATTACGGGAAACTGCGTGGGAAGTAATAAAAACCCGGTAAAACGAAATTTTTAACTAATTTATTCGCGGTATAAAATATAAATTGATGTTTTGTGATTTAAACTCGTTGATATGATCGCTTGAAGTAGCGCCAGTACCTATCCCCCTAGTACAATATATCGCTATTCTATTCCCTGCATGAGAAGTATCCGAGATCTTTCCAACAATTTTACCCCTATGACACAATAGAAAACACTAAAACCAAAGAAATAAAATGTGCAAGCCTGAAGGCTACATTTATGCACATATTTTTTGTATATATCCTCCGAAATCCCTACGCAAAAATCTACAACGAGCCAATTGCGTCACACGCAGGGTTCGCTGTAATCGATTCGTGCAGAAGTCGGCGCGCGCAGTCCATCGCCCGAATTCCCCGCGCTCTTCTTCCGCTCTTCATCGAGTATCTCCCTCTCTCTCTCTCTCTCTCGCCTCCTCCTCCTCCTCCTGGCGTGGAACCCCACCCTTTTTGTCACACCACCAGAGCCGAACTTCACACCTATTCTTCCCAACTCGACCGCGTAATCCACGAAACGCACTCAAACGAACGCGCACAATCCCAATATTCACTGGAACATGGGGAAGAGAGGGGGGAGACGTATATTCGAGTGGGTCGCCGAGCGACAATGTTACGACACAAGCTCAGAACGATTTTCCGTGTCCTATCATCTTTTTCGACTCTCACTGAATAGCTAGAGGAGAGAGAGGGTGGGGTGGAGGGAAAAGGGGAAACTACTACCAGTAGGTCGGATGGAGCTTGGAGAAATGGCGATAGCTGACTATATTAGACTGACAAAATCATGTGTAAGGAGTTCTCGGTGATGCAACGGTTAGCACGCCTGAACGGAAATTGGTAAGTCCGGGTTCGAGTCCCGGCTGAGGATAAAACTTTTTTTCATATGAATTTGTCGGTTTCCATCAATATCCGTGAACCTAATTATCTCACGCGCATCGATTTCATAGCGTCATGTTGGAAAATCTAACTACTTCCTGAAGACCAAACATAAACGGGTTTCATATTTAACTCTTGAAATTATCTATTTCAACGTGCAGCGTTCAGGTTAAAAAAAAACAGCCGCGCTGCGTTGATAAGGTGTTTGAATGATATTTTTGGCCCTTTTAAGACAATTTAGTTGGATATGTAGACGATTGTAGACGTTGTTACATCGGCTAGCTATTTGAAACATTTAGGAATTTTATTCGTGTGGTTAGCTGAAGCAGGCATTTTATAGGACTGAGAAAAATCACGACTCTGTCATATCGAGATAAAATTTGTCGGACATAAAATTTTTCGGAATAGCATAAAGCCTGATCTTGACAAAATAATAGCAATTAAAAATACACTGCCCCCGACTAACATTAAGCAACTTAGAGGATTTCTGGGCTTATGTAATTTTTACAACCAGTTCTTGAGAAATACTCTGCATTAATGGTCCGTTACTCCGATTGTTACAGAAAGAAACTCCGTGGAGATGGAAAGACGAGCGTGGGGAGGCATTCGAAAGTATAAAGAATACGGTGATTCTCAGGTTACCAGACTTCTCCAAAAGAATTTATATCCAAAAACTGATAGTAGCGACGTAGGATTTGTAGCAGTGGTGTTTTAAAAAAGTCACGACGGAAAGCATTGGAGTGATTTCATTCGCCATTCCTCACTAAAGGGTCCAGAATTGGCGTATTCAACAACCCAAAAAGAAGCACTTGCGCTTGTATGGGCATTAGTGAGATTTCGCACATTAGTAATGGGAACGGAGATCGTGAATCAGACCGATCAAAAACTCTCACCTTCCTTAATAAATTCCACTTTAACAACAGTCAACTGACAAGGTGGGCTCTATTGCTTCAAGAGTCTTATTTTATTGTAGAATACTGTCCAGGGAAGGAAAACCCAGTTGCAGATTGGCTTAGCGGCTACCCATTAGAAAGGTCGATCGATCCTAAATACCTACCAGGGTTATATAAAGTGGCACAAATAAATCTGCAATTCATATATAAGTGTAACAGAAACTTTAATGTGTTAATGTAATCGAAATTAATGTATGCAATTCATTGGAGCGGCTGTGTACGTTTCGAGAGTTAAATATTCGACCTGTTCCTGGATATATGTATCTCAGAACAGTATATTTATAATAAATAAATATTCCGCTCTATTTGGAACACTTCATATTGTAACTGTTTACATATCAGTTAACTGTAAAATATTGTGACAACATGACGAGGAAAAATAATCAGATACTTTCTGGATTATTCTATAATCAGAGGTCTTCGTGTGATATAGTAATGTACATAAGTTATTTACTGGTGATTTATATACTATTGATTCTCTTATTATTGTTGATTGTCGTATGACAACTGAGATACGAGGTGCATTAAAGTTGTAAGGCCTCCAATTTTTTTCTACGGACTGGAAACAGATATAAACATGCGGTTGGTTTTAAAATGAGCGGGCACTCTTTGTCAATGCGTGACAGAGATGGCAGCACTGTACGACAGAC
>WURS02006536.1:0-12562 GCA_011762765.2 Rhinocypha anisoptera
GGGTGGGGGGGGGGGGGGAGGGGGGGGGGGGGGAAGCGAGAAGGAGGGAGTTAAAATGAATACATATCCTTTGATTAATTTTTCACCAACGACGAATCACCATCATCAGTACTTCAATCCTAAATTCTGTTGACTGCAGCCCCCTCCATTCTTTCCTATCTAGTTCTAAAGCCCGTTTCACACGACGCCATTTCTTGGATCAGAAATGGTATAAGAAAATGCCCACCATGTTTTGCTTCGTGTGTCATAACGAATTCCCTGCCATCTGGAGGTGGCACCGGTAGTTGCCTGCCAGTTGCACAGGATAGAACGTGTTCTATTTCATCCATTTTTTTATTGTACCAGTTGTGAGCGTTTATGTGAGATTCGGCTATTAAATAACATCATTCGAGGTTAATATTGTTTTATTTCCATTTAAAACGTACTTCATTTTTTTAATCGTATATGTTGATGTATAATTAACATATTTTAGTTATCACTAATAATGTGTAAAACTTGCTATTGGGATTGTTAGTAATGGTCCGTGCGAAAATCAACTACTTGAGAACAGTATTTAGTTAGTATTATCTTCTATTTCTGTTTAAAATGTATATAATTATTTTTTCGTATATGTTGATGTATAATTAACAAATAATAATGGTTACTACTAATAATGAAATAGTGTGTAACACGTGTCATAGAATTTTTAATCGAGTACCGTGCGAATCTCGATACGTTAAGAGAGCATTTATGTTAGTTTTCTTTTATATTTCCGTTTAAAACGTACCTCATTATTTTTATCGTATATTTTGATGTGTCCGCCATTTTCATGCAATCTATGGCATCAACCTCTGGTAGTGTGTGTACAAACTTCATGCAATTAGTTGCGCAGATAATGGTGCTACAAAATGCAGCAAATTTCTTGTACCATTTCTGGCCCAAGAATTGGCGTCGTGTGTATCGGACTTAAATTTCTTACACCCCTTGGCATGTCTTCTTTCTAACGTCTCTCATAATTTACCCTATATATTTGTCCCTCAGTCTTCCCCGCGGGGCATTCTCCTCTATTTTTCCTTCTGTTATATTCTTCACGAACCCATTATGCCTCAGGGTGTGTGTCCTATCCACCTTATTCTTCTTTTCTTTATAGTACTCCACATTGACTCAGCTTTCCCCGCTCTATAGTGTACACTTCCTCGTTTCTAACTCTGTCCATCCACTTGATATTCAAAAATCTCCTCCAGCACCACGTTACGAAAGCTTCTATTCTTCTTTGGTCTGTTTTTCTAATGGCCCATGTATCTGATCCATAGTTTTCCTTGCTCCATACTAATATCACTACAACGAACACAAAACCGTTATTCCGCTGCAACAAATTTACGCGCTGTCTAATCGTGTGGACGACTAGGTGCCTCCAGGAATATTCCGTAACCTTTCTCTTTTGTCGTTGTCCAACCATTAAATCAACATTGTGTGTGTTTTATATAATAGTGGTATTCTTTGTGTTGTATTTAACGTCAGAAATATTTGTATCATTCTCCTCCTCGGGAGTACGTACACCAAAAAAAACGCCGCACACTTCCAAATTAACGTATTTATTCTCTCGTTTCTCACTTAACAATCCACCCACTTCGGACTCAACAGACCCCGCTATTCCTCCACAACAATCTTCGCTCTTCCCCTTACACTAACAGCAAACAAAAACTTTTCAACTATCAACAATCCAAAATTCTACTCTTCGTCAACAACAATGAAACAAATGGCCAGTACAAAACATCACAACAATAGGCCGGACGTTACATGTAACTGTAGTCTAAGAAATTGGTTAAAAAATTTACAATTTCCACTTTAAAAACTTCTTCTTTTTTCCGACATGTTTCGGTGCACTGCACCATTATTAAGTAGTGCACCGAAACATTACGGAATAAAGAAGAAGTTTTTTAAGTTGGAAATTGCAAATTTTTTAACCTATTTCTTAGATTATGGATCGCTTCCACCACATCTCACCTGACTCTATAAGGTTTATGTAACTGTAGTTATAGTTTCACGGCTAATGTGACAGGTTAATAAAAACAACAATGCAATTCCACATTAAAAATTTAGTTCTGGGCGCAACTAGTTATAATGCGCAGGTAGCCTATCCTCTGTTCTGTGTTTTTGTACGATGGACGTCTGTGCGTCGGAACCTCTTATACTCAGAAATAAACAAATATAACATATCCCTGGAAAAGTACAGAGCTCAAAGTCTTCGTTTTCCTGTTAACTTGAAAAGTTTTTATTCGTGTGGATTTGGATAAACAAGCCGCAGAGTTAAGTGTTTTACGATCTTTAATACTGGTAAAATACGATTTAATACTCCGTTTGTAATCACGATTGGGAATCAATGGATCAACTAAAGGAACTGTTAAAAAAACTAAAACTTTCGTTTCAATTATGACTGCGCTGCTTAGGGTGAACGGTTTCTCGTATCTAATAACTTCATCCATGACCTTTATTTATGACCGCTGTGTCATCTGACTAAATCGTGATCTTTTTCATTAATTATATCGGAAGAAGGGGGGGGGGTGCATCTGTCATTGCGTCAATGTTTTTAGGATTAGATGAAGGGAAATATTATTCTAGAGACCAAATTTCTAAAATTATAACATAGTACTTAATCAACGAATCCGCAATTTTGTATTTCGCACGGGTCTGATTTGATAAAAAATGATATGAGAATCTTTTGATTTCATGAGGTACAAAAACCCGTAACTCGGTTCCGAGACCAAGGTAATTAGCCAATTTAAATGGGATTCGTATTTACATCAGGCAACTAGAGGGTAATGCCTTAAATCCACCGCACGCTGGAATTCCTCTTAAAGAATATTGCATGGTCTGAATTGAAGAGTGAAGAGACGCGTTATTACGATAAAATTTGTAACATGCTTTCCTGAGAGCGGACCTGATTTTTAAGATAGCATAGCAAATGTTTGTTCGCATATATTTATCCATCTCATAAAAAAACAATTAATTCGACTGATTGAATAATTTAAAAAACCAACGTTTTCAAAAATGTTAGCAAAGTTAATTTTCTTCTGGTCTGTTCTTCTTCCAAATCGTTCCGAAAAACCAATCAGTTTTTGGGGATGATTGGGTAAATTGAGCCATCAGGGTTTATTTTTTATTTTTTGGCCTTTCCATGTTTTTCGTCGCCAGGGGCGGGAAAAGTAAAAATAAGAAAGTTTTTTTTAAAACTTGTTTTGGTGTCAAATTACGGAATTGGATGCTTTCCTTTTGTAACCAAAACATGCCCGTTTTCTATTCCCCTGGAGGCTAACTGGGACTTATTTGAATGTTTGCTTCACTTTCGCACGCTGTTGTTGCGCGTGGTTTCATCAATTTAATGCCGCTTCCTGGAAATCTCAAAAAATTCTTTATCCGCATCTTGAATTTAGAAAGTTCTCCTGCTCGACGTCATGCAAAAATTTCCACCCATCTATCACGTTTAACCGCCACGTAAAATTGACCCCCCCCCCCCTCATGCTGTTCTGTTTTGATCCCCTCGGATCCTACCCCTCACTCTTTCCAGAATTAGCGCGTTTGCTTACAGTTCCCCCATAGCGGACCCTTAACCATGATCTGCTTCATTGAGTGTGTGCAGTCCACTTGTTGTGGATCGTATTTTTTAGAGGAGGTGGTTCGTGCGTTGAAGGGTTCGTGTAGCATTTATGCCTGCCTCAATTTTTCCTACCCTTCACAATTAATAGTAGCGGCTGCAGCGGATTCTGGAGATGTTTTGTGAGTAAGTGGTCAAAGATCAAGGATAACTAGAAATTCAGACGGCTAATTTGTATTAGCTTATAATTTTTAACAAAAAATTAAGTTGATATTTTTTTTCAAAGGCCAATTATGCTTTTTAAAATTGAAACTCATATTCCTAGGGTTATATAAGAAACATTCTACTCATATACTTTTCCAGAGTGTTCCCCGGTTTGGGGACGCAATAAGATAATTTCCGTGTTCTGGTCGATCGCCATTATTAATAATATTGCTTGAGTTTGTTGAATTTTCGTTTGTGAAATTGCGAATTGAATTTCATGATTATTGGACTGCCTTACAATGATGAAAAATTATTATCAGCCTGGTGGGTAGCGTGCTCGCCGGCTAACCTAAAGGTCGCGGGTTCGAGTCCCGGCCCAGGCCATGGGTGTTGTGTTTATCCAGATGGTTTTTTTTTATATGACTTGAAGGGGTGCGAAGTGACCATAGCCGCCGAAGCACTCCTTAAACAAAAATACTACTACTAATACTAAATTATTTTCCGAACGGAATATTTTTACCTTTATATAATTTGATTTATTTAGAGCAATTATTATGTATTACAATATTTCTATTGAGTACTTAAATTTATATTTTTCGATTAATTTGAAAGGTATGATGTAACCTTACAATCCAGGAAGTACGTGGCTAAACAATTACAAAATATAAATGTTGCAGTTCTCAACTATTGCACTATCTCAGTTGCATGCTCCCAATTTTACTTTGTACTTATTCTGGAATTAGAAGTTTAATGAACACATTCCCGCATTGAAGTTGGTCTCCAATAAGGAACCCGAGGTAATTTTTCGGCCATTTTATTCTGAATTACTTCACTGAACTTTTCATTATTTATATATTCGGGGAGCCCCTCACTCCACTGAACCTTTTTTTTTAAATCTCTTAATGTCACGGAGATATTCTCCCCATTCATTTTTTGCTAACATTTCTGCCCACAATTTTCCTGTATCTTACAGTATTAATCAACTATTGACCCTAGATGTAGGTTATTCTGGGTACAACAGTCAAGTAAGAATCTAGAGCAGAAATCGCGAACCTTTTGAGCTCGGTGTGTCAACATTTTGAAAAACCGTAACCCTGGTGCCGAGTTACATATAGAAATATTCATAATTCTTTGATTTATGCAACCATAGTAAAAGAGGATTTATATTTTTTATGCTTGTTTTAGAGGTCGTGGTAGCCTAGTGGGTAGAGTGCTTGGCTACTGACCGGGGGACCCGGGTTCGAGACCCTCCGGGCACCTCCAGATAAACCCAAGCTGAGTGATTTTTCGGGTACCACATATTCATGAGAAACCTCAGGCGGCACAGGGAAAGGAACTGCCCCCTCTACCCTGTAATTTGTGAATTTTCACACACGCCGTGGGCTTAGTACTAGGTGAACTCTACCCTCACTTAACACACTAACCTCCTGGATGCATACTGTGGTTTTGTTTAAGTTTATTTTATATTTTAAATGTGATTTAACAAAGAAAAATCAAGGTAAAATATGAATAAAATGAACAGAAACATAACAAATTCATGTTTAGAAAAAAAAAACTATTTTTTTTTCTCTGTCGACGCGTGTCACTCAAAATGAGTTCGCGTGTCATGGGTTGGCCATAAATGATATAGAGGGTGCGCAATTTGGACCCCTGTGACAAAATATAGAGTGGTAACATTTTGGAAGGTTCACAGTCGCAGAAAGACCGGGGCAATCGTATAGAACTTATTGCTGGGAAAAAAATGAGGATATTTTTCTCCCTGCGCCCTAATTCCTAGCCACCGTTAAACTTTCTGTCGGGACAACGAACTCACAAGAGAGAGAGTGAGACAAATATAAATATCCCAATAAACCTCGTATTTTCGGGTATTCGACGCTTGGTCGAGTCGCTCGTCCGAATAAAGAAAATTGGAAAAGTTTTCCATCCGCACTTGAAATTTATTTGAAAGCTTCCCCCCTCCTTCCCTATTCTCGATGAGAGTTATAATAATTTATGAGGTGATTACATAAATCTTAGGGTAATCCTTACTCAGGTACTCAGTCATTAAATTGAAAGTGGAAAATGCTGCATATAATATTCTTATTTGAAGTGGTTGCACTAAAATGAAGAGAGAAAGGGAAGCATCAGACCGGTGGATGATTAATTACTCCAAAGGTCTACGAAAGGCGGAAAAGGTGAACCCAAAAAACTCAACTTATTTCATGAGGCCGACCGCATCAGCCTGGTGAGTAGCGTGCTCGCCGGCTAACCCAAAGGTCGCGGATTCGAATCCCGCCCAGGGCATGGGTGTTGTGTTTGTTCAGATAGGTTTTTCTGTGACTTGAAGAGGTTCGAAATAACCATAGCCGTCGAAGCACCCTATAAAACGAAAATACTATTACTTATTTCTTGAGAGAATTCATTACCGCCCTAATTATGTGCTTGAAATTAGTTTGGCGATGTAAAGGGTGCAAAAAGATTCGAAGATACATTTTTAGGAGTTTTCCCATTTATTTGTTAATTTCGGTGACTTTGAAATTTCCAATTGTAATTTACACGTTTGAATGAATCATATTTTAACCACTGCGATTTGTGCTACCCTTTCCATCCTTGTAATTAAAATTCTTACGACGTAACACACCGTCATATATAATGGTTCCATGTTATGTCTAACTTCGTAATCCCTTCAGTTATTGTCATAATAAATTCGTATAATTATCAAAATCACTTACACTGTCATTTCTACTTCGTATACCAAAAATTAAAATACAAATGACAACAGATTAAGGAGATATTTTACTGTAGTAATTATCGAAGAAAAGATAGTTCGAAAAATGTACGGAAGAAGGGAGAAAATCAAAATTATTAGTTGCTCCTAGAATAGACAAGTAATTTAAAGTTGGTAGTATATATGTTTTTTTGCGATAATTAACTATCTAAAAACTCCATTTTGAAATGGAGGAAAAGTAACCCTCTTGTTTGGTGGTAACGATTTTCAAATTCGATACAAGTTCTCTTATTTCTTTCAGTAAAAATTTACTCCAAAAGTCTTCAATCCATGTTGACTTATTCAATTAAATTTTAACAAGAGCATCCCCCATGATTTCAGTAAAATCGTATCCATGAATTAATGAAATAAGTGGAATTTATTTTTAGCGATTCCCAGTCTAAAATACCAGGAATAGTGTTTGACTTTGGCGGTTTTATTATTTATGAACCATAATTTGTTTTTTTTTGGCGTAATATAAGAGTCCTGTGCAGCAAGGCTCGCACTTAATTATTCGACACCCTTTCCTCGTTTTCGAAATATTTTTATTTTTTTTCGCGAGTGCGTCCGTCATTTTTGCACTTTGGGAGGTCTATTGAGACGATTTAATTCCATCTGCAATAAATATTTGAGTGCTTTTAAAAATGATCATTCCCCCAGAAGAGTAAATGGTTACTCACGCACTAATGTTCCCTAGGGACCCCATGGGGCCTTTTTTTTTAACTCGAATCCGTTCCGTAGTTCTACTTCAACTTGTTTTTCTTTCAAAGTGTATTCGTGAATAATTAATTCCAACCTGGGAAGTTTTGGAGGAAAGGTTCAAAGTGAGACAGTTTGTTTTTCGGAATTAACTAGAATATATTGTTTGCGTTTGAATTTTTCCGGATATAGTCGAAATTCCCCATGATGAGAAATGGAAAAATCAGCTGAAAACTGGCGAAGCATTCGTTACGTTTTTCAATCGACTGGGGATGATGACGATGATACGTCTTTTTGAGGACATCTCCAGACCCGATAATTTTTTTCCATTTCCGTCTCTCACTCAGTTTCCCCCCCCAATCTCTCCTTCCTTTAATCACAGCATGCGTCAATATCGTCTCCTACCTTTCAGCCATGTCCTCGAGCGATTTATCAATAATGACGTAGACTTTGATAGCATATTTCATTCATGTTTTGCATAGTTTATTATGCATTTAAATGAATGTCATGATATCATTTTGCGAATTCTGACGTGAAATTGATAGCTAAATGTTTAAGATTTTTCCTTCAATTAAAATATGGTTCTTAAGCTATGTGGATTGTCATAAAAAAGCATGCTCTTTTATTTTAATGCAGATTCAGCGAGAAAAACCTTACATAATGAGAAATTCTACTTTTACTTCTAAGCATTACCCTGCAAACCGCCGCAGGGGCGTGTGGCAGGGGGTGAGCCGCCACCAAACGTTCACAGGGCCTCCCAAATGCAAATTTTAAGAGACACATTACACTCAGAATGAAGCAATCGCATGCAAAGCAAAATAGTAGAGCATCATCTACTACATGCGGGATAATTTTAGACTTTTCAGTGCAAACATGCATGAAAACAACTACAAACGCCGTCACGATATGCAAGGTCCAAACGGGAGCTCTTCTCCTTCTAAATTATCAAGTTCTTTGGATTAGGCATAGGAAAAGTCTTGTTTAAACTCTATGTTTAATTGTACGACTTTTATTGGATTTATAAGTATGATAACAAAATTGTACCACGTAATGCACACGTATTAACGAACAGACTCTTGACACTCGGACTACCAAGGTATTCTACACCTATTCACTACCAAGGGGGGGTGGTTACCTTGGTTACCTCATTTATTTAATTTAATAAAAAGTATATACCATACTCATTAGACTCTTAATTTAATGTTTATATGATTCTTATCAAATCAATTTTTGATGTTGAACATATATTTTCGGCGAGTAAATTATTTAGTTTGAATAATATGTAAAATTTTAACAAATTTAAATAGCAATTTTTTTCAGTAATAATGTTTTAAAATCAACGAAGAACATTTACTAATATACAAAATCCTCCAATAAAGATCAGAGGTTATGCGATTAAAAATGTTACTTGGGGTAATTTCGTCATACCCCTCCCCTTGCTCTGTCTGAGGGTTAAAAAATGAAGGAAATACTAAACTTGGTTTTACTGTAGACAGTTTAGCTGGAGTTTTGGGTTCTTGATGCCACAAGAAACTTATGTAGCTGCCGGTGTGACCGAATCTTTTGAATTAAGGGAAATACTTTTTCTTCTGTATGAAAATCAGTCGTGATACTCAAGTTACGGTTGCCTAGTCAATTGGAACAAATTAACACCTTTCTCAAGCAGACTGGTACCAACACCTTTTTATTTTCTCTCCCTAGAGAAGCATATGTTCATTTATAAAATCTCCCTGACGGATGAGGCCAAATGCTTAGTCTTTTCATGGTCATCAACGTTCGAAATATTTCCCCAGGGGTATCCACGTGGAGCATGACTTTGCAGCTCTATCATGAAGTGTTTTTTTAAAAATAAATATTTAGTAATAATGCCGAAATTATTTTTCCTAGACGTGTGAATTTTTGACAATATTGCTCAAAGAGTTTTCAAGGACAGATCAATTATTAAACTTGGGTAATTTCTTACATTGCCGGTCGTCATAATCAATACATAGAACAAGAAATCACTGCAATTTATTTCACTGTCTCCTTCATTAACCTTGACCGTCTTCCGACCACTGTAATTCTACCCTCTTGTGACTCTTCCGCTCACTCGACTCTTTCATTTTCTTTTGCACCTTTCCTGTTGCTTCCCGGTGCAACACGCCTCATATGTATCTCCTCTTTAAGATCTTTACCCCTCATCTTAAATGTTTCTTTTTTTGCACTCGCCACACCATAAGAGGGATTTACGTTCTCATATTTCACTCTCGTTTCTCTTAGATCTAGTTACACTTTTTCTAGTTAAAGATTATGCACTTTGTTTCATTTTTACACCCTCCTCACAACCTTAATCTTCTCGAGTGCATACCTTCTTGGCAAAGACATTAACGATGATCTGACTCTATACTTCCGCGAAACTCTCGAGGGATTTGATGTCCCTCTTCTTCAAATCTTTCGGTGTTATCCTTTGGTTGCCTATTTTGTCGACGTGGTCCATTTTGATCTTGACAACTTTGACTTTGGTCTAGCCGATTCAGGCTGTTTTGGTCCAGCACGAAACCCATTCTTTTTTTTTTATCTCGGAGATTCTCGTTAGGTATAACCATGTTAGGTTCTCTCCCTTGAACTCCTGTTTCCTAAACCCGGAAACTACATACCAAAAGCCCTGTCCAGCAGTCATAAACATTCAGGTATAACAGGTTAATATACTGGGTCCGTCCTCAAAGTATTCGGGCTGAATTTTTCCCGCCCAGACGGATGCGAAATCGGGGAATCTTTTCGCGCGGGTCGGGTGGTGGTGGTGGGGATCTTATCTAGGCAGCGCACCGGTCACCGTTCACGTCCGAGCCTTTCCAGAATAATGGTGGATTTTAAAGTTAACTCCAGTCAAGGTGCCTCGTCGCGCTCCGCGATGAAACGTTTACTCGAACTGAGTTACGCGGTAAAGTTTTGCTTCAAACTCGATAAAACCGCGAGTGAAACCCATGGAACGATCATTAATGCTTACGGGGATGATGCCATTGGTCGATAAAGTGATTTCCAACGGCACAAGTTATTTTGTGTGTGGGAAGAGAGCAAGTTCGAGGACGATCATCGCTCAGGACGACCTCTCCAACGACCAAAAATGGCGAGAACTTGGCGAAAGTGAAAAAAAAACCTTTGAACTCTGACCGCAGATTAAGCGCGCGGATGATATCTGAACGCTCAAAAGTTTCCAAAAACTACTGTTCACGAAATGGTGACTGAAAACTTGGGAATGACCAAAGATGACCTGCTTCCGACAAGCAATCGCCGAATCCTAGAAAGCTCCACCATGAAAATGCGCCGGGCCACACCGCCTCCGCTGTCATGGACTACCAAGCTAAGCACCGTGTTCCATAGATTCCCCAGCCATCCTGCAGCCCAGATGTCTCTACCCCAGACTTATTTCTATTCCTCCGACTCAAACGGGTTATTAAAAGACGGCACCATGGCTCGGTCCAGGCCATTCAAGAGGCCGTGACGAGGGAGTTAAAAGTTCATTCAAGTTTCTGCATTCGAGGGGGCCTTCCGTAATTGGCAGAGTCGCTGGTAACGTTGTGTTAATGCAATAGGGTCCTAATTATCCCTCATTGGAGTAAGCACATCTGTGCTACTCCCTTATTGTGGAGTGGATACTGCGTGGAATATCTTTTTCCTGGCGGAAAGCTCACTGATCCGTCTATGATAGTTCATCCATCAAGGGGTAGTCACATTGCTCTAATGAATTAATTCCTGGTGACTGTCTGAACGAAGTTGAATTTCTACCACATCACAAATCTCGATAATTCGCATGGGTGTCTCATCAGATGCGAAAGGTGTCGTAGAAGGATGCTGTTATATCGATACAAACGATTTTAGACCGAAAAAAAGTTTTAATATAGCTGGCATGAACATTTGTGAGTGATTTTGGCCAGAGGGTGGGACACACATTTCTGCCAACATTTGTTTATGAATCCTTGAGATATTTCACAAAACAGTACGTGTGCGAAGACGATACTATTGGGAACTGAAATGCACTACGATATCTTCCTTCCTTTTCAAGTTAACTGTTTTATTTGAGGACTTGATGTCTTTTTGACCTAATACGATACTCGTATATCACTAAATGAACCCAGTCGTATAAGTATGTGGCATCGCTACTGGCTATAGAAAGTCTAATCAATAAGTACATAAGTAGTATCCATAAGTATATAAGTAATCCATAAGTAGTTTTGTCGTAGATGAGAGACGTAAAAGAACATTAGATTATAACACCAAATTTACGTGAGATGAATCTAATTTTCGCAATTTAAAGTTGTAAACGTCTACGGTTGACGTATGGGATTATAATGCCTCGTATTTTACTTTGTTCCATGCTATTTTTAAAACATCATTTTCAGCTTCATTCACACCATTGAGAGATTGAACACCTAGAAAGGAGACCCAAAGGAACACTTATTTCTGGTCCCGCTAACTGGGAATTTCGGGGTTTTTTAAAATTCTAACCGGGGAATCCCCTGGGTGAATCAATTTATTGCCACCGTGGTCCTTGTTGACCCCCTTTACTGTATTGACCGCAAGTTCTTTTATTAGTCTCTTTTTAAGTCCTTTTTTAATTCCCCCCCCCCCTCTCGTGCCCTTCACGAATGCATTATGCCTACACCCCTGCGCCGCAATCCGAAGTAATGACAATAAGAATGGGAGAGGCGTGTAATTATATGCGTTTTAAGAGGATCGGGAATTCGAATGACCACCATGGTTCTTTCCGATTATTTTTTTTTATTAATTACTTGCTTAGGGAGAGGAAAATATTAATCCCCCAGGCAGGTAAACATATACCACGGAGCGGAAATATGCAAGGGCATACGTATAAATATCTAGGTCCTGCGTTTCCCTTCCTGCTTTCCTCTTTCCGCCCGGGCGACGACTTTCTCCGCCCCTTAAAAAAAAATGTTTCCACAGATGGGATAAATAAATGGCCTCCAACAGGGCTTTCGGTTTCCGGAAAGGCGGGATGCAATAAAAACGGTTGCGTTTGCAGAAAGAAAATAAGCGAAAAGAGAAGAAGGACGAAGGGGGTGGGGCGGAGGGATGGGAGGGTGTGGGAAGCTGGGTGGTGGGTGGGAATGGGATGGGGGGGGGGGAGAAGGAGGTGGGTAGGGGGGTGGGGGACTTAAGGGGAGGAAGGGGAGGAGGAGGAAACAGATTTGCGATGGGAAATAAATAAAAGGACATCGAGCAGGAATCCCTTCCAGGAGCATTCCGCCCTGTCGAGGCGATGCTTAAAACGGCTTCAGAAGGGAGGTGGAATATCTTACGATTTCCTCGGACGCTCACATGTCTTTATAATCTCGTTACTG
>WURS02006547.1:0-12562 GCA_011762765.2 Rhinocypha anisoptera
TGTGAGTTTTTTTCTTTTTGTGTCCTGTGTTTCTATACGTTCCACTAGTGTTCGAACCAATATATATATATATATATATACATAGTCAAATATACTCAGAGAAGTTCATTATTACCTAATTATCTGTATATAGAATTTTAACAATGTAAATAAACACAGCGGTAAAGCATTCTAAAAAAATTCTTGATATATATATATATACAAATACATTTTAACAACCCGTGGTTTTGGAACTCCTAGTATGAGCCTCACTATTGGAGATGGCAGTTTAAATTCACATTCCTTATTGGACTCGTAAAGAAGGGACCCAGCGTGACGAAATCACTTTTGTGTAGGCGTTTAAGAGTCCAGCATTAAAAAATTATTAAATGAAAATACGGGACGACTTCCTTTGTTTCATGTGTTATGTGTTTAAATTAGTATATATTAATGACAAAAGGATGACAATTTTCCACTAGTAATAATCTTTTCATTGTCTTAATCGGTATTAATGTAATATACCATTATCATAATTTTGATGATAATGACGACTTCAATTCGAGTAACTCCTGACTTCCCATAGTGATCTCTAAACATTGAAAGATCCATCCAATGTTCCGTAATCTACCTCCTTGTTCCCTTTCCCTACGACTTTCTTCCTGCTGTGAATGCTTATCAACATGTTGACGAAATTCTTACATTTGTAATTAATAAGGAATACAACACCACCAGAAACTCAGGGTCATTTTTAATTATTGTAAAACGACCCTGGACAAATTTAAAATGTTAAATGTAGACTTTTATTCGTCATTACCCCACACACTTCACTACTGTGCCACTTGAACCTAATCCCCTATTCCTCACGTCACTCTACTTCCTGTCCCCACGGATAATGTTATATAAGTCGGTAGGACTCATTCGTTAATAAAATGCCGAGAAAAATTGGAACCTGTAATGAAAAATACTTGAACCTATTGGGAGTATGCCATATCTTTGTCATCTCTTGGATGGATACATCTAAAAGAACAATAATGACAAAATATTGAGCAAAAAAGGACTTATGCAAAAAATGAAACTATCTACGCAGGTGTCAAGAATAGGAAAATTTTAATTCTTCATACAGTAGTTTTGATGATTTGAATTAATTTCCAGTAAATATATGAGTTCCTTTCCCCATAATGTAACCACCAGAAAGAAAGGATAAACATTTAAAATTTTGGCAGTTAATACATGACATTAACATTAAAACCTGTGAATTATTAATGTTTGCGTGTTTTATTTGGCCTTGTATGTAACATTTTATTGCAGAATATTTAATTAATAATATATTTTGGCGAGTTATTGCGTATCCTTACGAATTTTAATTTTTTTATTTTATATCAATTTACATTAGAGGTCATTATGCTCTTCAATTCATCCTTGATTTCAGTTATTTAAACAATTCAGCAGCATATTTTATTATTGTCTATAGTATTTCGTATTCTTACTTTATGATTTGCCACTCGATGAAATGATCGATTTCTTAGTTTGCACTAATTGAGTGAATTAAAAGGAATTAACTTAGGCCAAGGGCATCGTTTGATGAAGTTTCCCATATTAGGCGTAAATGTATTCATACTTTTTCATTTCTTTAAAGAATTATTTCTTCTCCTTATTTTGTACATAGATAAAAACCACTTAAAATTCACAGAACTCAATCACACGTACTAACCTCATTATATTCAACGTTAATTATCCAAGAGGAAGTAAGCATTGATGGCCGTCCCCGGAGTTATTCATAGGGGCTGAATACATTTATAGCTGTCATCAACCCAGCAAAAGACAAAAGAAAGTAAACTAACTGGCTGACATTTGACTAGTATTCATTACTTCGGCGGTTAGCTTTTAAGCTGATCTACGCGCTAATACGGACCTTAATTAGATCTCAACTTTGAAGCGTATTCGCTATTGCAGCTCAATGATTCATTTAAGTTTAGTATCATATGATTTTGAGCTTTCTCCAACTTTTCATCTCTCATTTTTCCAATATACTAACTGATAAAAATGAAAAATACAAACTTAGGCTATATTGAAGCAATTTTTTAACCTATCAACAAATAAATGGAATAAGTAAGACTAAATGAAATTATTTCCACAACACATTCATTCGTTATGCACTCTGAATTCTTGGAGAGAATATAAATCTGAAGAGCCGAGTGGAGCGCTTAGTGCATGTGGTCTGATTTAATTAGAGTATAACAGGACGGAATACCACTTTGGCTGCATGCATATAGGCGTATTACTTCGAGTGGGAAAAAATTAACCCCGAAAAACAAAAAGAATTTGAAGATTCCACTCAAATTTTTCCCGCCCCCATTAGATGTAATGCGAGTGAATGGAAACACAATAGGTGATCACCTAAGAGAGAATGATAGAGCGGGAAAAACTGGGGAGGTAATTCGAAAAATAAGTTTAAAATCCCATTGACTCACTCTGATGCTTTCAAATAGGTACGTAGTCTGTGGCAGCAGGAGAGCTTTGCTTGATGACTCCGACTGATCCACTTACCGAGGAAAAGTAAAGCGGTTCAGAATGAAAAAGTTACTGCAAGGGTGTATGGGGGTTGAAGGAGCAGCCTGGGTACTCGCGAGGTATGGAATTTATTCTAGGAAGCCAAGAAGGATCTAAAAGTTAAAACTCAAAAAGATGCGGTCTCACGCTTTCATTAATAGTTATTCAAGGGAGGTAAAAGTGTCTTCACCCAAGCAGTATATGTTACTACATTATTACAAACACCCACTTGCCAGATAGAGGTTTTAAGACAGAAATATGAAACTATTTTTCATAAAAAAATTTTAAAATGCGAAAATCGTCACCTTGGTCTTTTCTAATATACTATATCATGTTTACGCCAGTACTCAAATGAAATTTTTATGGTTCGCATACAGTCTTTAGGACTATATTTCTTACGGCTGTTTGTCACTTCAAAAACACTTTATTTCTCTTTTAGTCCTTTTCCCTATCGAATTGCTTATTTCCATTCTTCTATGATAGATCTGAGACTTGAAACACGAAGGCTATCTGCTGACCATCGATATCGTGGTAAAGTGTTTTTAAACATAATTGGTTGGTGAAAGCCAATGGATTAAGTACGTGATAGCACTCTCACCCAAAGTGGAAATGTTCAAATTCACATTTAAGTTTGGAGAACATTTTTCTCTTTCGGGATTGGGCTATTTTCCTCTCCTCATTTTTCGTTCATTCTTTAATGCGTTACTAGGTGTTCTTTATTTTAAAATATTTATTATATAATTTTCACGCATTGACTGTAGAAATTATATATTAAAAAAAAAATGTTTACGAATTGTTTTTTAATATCTGTATTATTAAATATATATTATGTGAGGATATAAACCTTCTTCGAGGGAGGTACTATCTGTAAAGAATATAATTTAACTATACTTCCTTCAGTCTTATCTTCCATAGTTTCTAAGGATCATTTTGGATGGAAACAATCTGTTTTTAAGAAATAAATGAACATATTGAAACAGGCACTCTTAAGAACCTAGGGTTATAAAATTGGTGGGCACAAATGTGATAAGAAAAAGTGTGGAAAAAAATTATTTGCTCCAAAGAAAAACTAAGTCAAAAAACAAAAGACTGGAAAGGGATTAAATCCTTTTCCTCTTTCCTCGTTTCCGAAAGGGAGGATAACTGGCACATTTGTTGATGGATGAAGACAAGTTACCTGCCCAGATATACATTGCAGGAAATTCTGTCTGCTTTAATTTTTCTATGGTATTTCAATCCGTTCCTTTATTCTTTGTGAAGATATTTTTGAGAAGTTGGAGCTAAAAATTTTTCTTAGAAATGTAAGAATAACAAAGGTTTTAATTGAATTTATACCTAAAAATCTGCATAAATAAACTATACGGAATGAATCAGAATTAGAGGAAAATTATCAGGACAAATGTTGTGGCAAAAAAATGCAGAAAAAATGAAATTAATGTTTCCTTAAAGGAAATAATCCAGCAGGAAGGCCAAGGACTGCATATGATAAAGCGTCAATGTAATAAGGAAATACGAAGTTTAGTGATTGAAATGATAGCGCTGACAGCAAATTCAACTTAATCTAGATTATGATAATTTAGTTTTTACAATAATATAATCGAAAGTTATCAAAGATTGGTTTTTAGCTGATTTCTAAGCTATCCATTATACTTTCAAGCTTTTTTATGGTCTACGTTCGGGTTATTTCCCCATTTTTTAAAAGTGTATTTATGAAAATAATGTTCTCTTTTGATGGCTAATTGTATAGATTCTTCACTGTTTTTTTTGCATTCTGAAGATATATATATATCAATTGCAATTCTCCAAGCACTGTCTCCTTTTTTGGCAGGTTTTTCATACCTTCGTAGCTCTTAAATCTCATATTCTCTATTACGATTCTCCTATCATTGGCCTATCTTTAGGTTTTTTCCTACAATTCTTCCTTCCAATACGGTTTATCATGCATCAGTATGATTCCTATTAATTGTAGTAGGTACTACTTGTCTAGTGACAGTTGTAGGTTAATTCCGTGAGTCTTCCTTTCCATCGAGGCTTCAGTTTACATCCACATCAGTTCCTCTTTGTACTCTAATTAAGTTACTCTACTAAGTTCCTCTTCGAACTAATGTTAATTTTTTTTGTGTTGCAGTACATTTTCTTAGCATCTCTTCATTATTTTATACTATTTTAAAATTCTTCACGGCCGATTTTCATACAAACGCATCCTCCATATTAATTTCTATTACAAATTCTCTTTGTTCCCAAGCTAATATCCTTTAAAATAAGCATTTTTTTTCTACTTAAAGAAAACCCTCTTTGCCTTGGATATTCTACTTAATATTTACTTCATGCCTTCTCAGACCGTTGGTGATCATGAATAAAAGAAATCCGTATTTCCCACCTACCCAATCGTTTTCTTCTCTTGCTTGATTTAACAATTCTATTCATTGTTCTATCTGCTGACCTTTTCTTTTGTTATTTTTCCTTAGCCTTATGTATATTTTCTCTTTCCCTGTCTATGAAAGGCCTTTGTTTAGAAAGGTTTTTGCCATATCTGCCTATTCCCCAACGTTATTAGCAAATAGTAGCTTGCTTATTGCTTCCCTATTTATCCTTCCGCCATATTTAGTGTCTCATTAATAGACTTTCTGACGAATTATTCACTGTTATAATAGCACATCGTCATCGCCTTTGATTAAATCCCTGGATTAAAAACCTTTTAAAATAATACAGCTGTATTAAACTGAATACTACGTTGGCACAACTTCATATATATTTCATATGTTAGGTACGTACTTTTTCACCCACAAGCCACGAAGACTTTTTTTGGTAACTCCAGGTATTATATACGGTATTATGAAAATGGTAGAATGCATTTTTTAAATTGGCAGTAAAAGGAATAAAATATCATTAAGATGCTGAAAATCATCAGTTCACATGCGGATAAACTTTATAATACGAACTGCCATTGAAAAAACAAAAGTGTCAATTTTTTTTATCACATATTAATCAAGTGATAGTGATGCACCACCTATTATAAAAAAAGAAAAATTTATATATATATATATATTTATGCACTAGGAAAATCTTGGTGGCGGCGAAGCGCATTTCACATATAAACAAATAAACACCCCTCTCCCACTCCTCTTTCCGAGAAACCTACGACCCTTCCCCGCGAACAGTACTCTCTTTGTCGCAGTCGAAGGCGGTCCATCCGCCGAAACGTCCGAAATAATTCCTGTGAGTGTCCTTTTTATTTGTGTGTCTGTTCTCAACTATATCTGTTTATTTGTTTATATGTGAAATGCGCTACGCCGCAACCAAGATTTTCCTAGTGCAAAAATATATATCACTTCTTTAAACACCAACACCCCGCACAAAGAAGGCCTTGCCTTTCCATCCGCAGCCATCGAATTTGCAGGAACCCCGACTCCCTACAGATATTCCTTTCCAACTTTCACATCTCTCTCCTCCGATGTGGTTACCCAGACTCCCTCCCAAATAGTAAAATTCTCAAAAAAATCCTACAATCCTAAACCTCCACCTACTGAACCCTTAACGTTCCGTCTTTGCACCACCTACTTTTCTGGTGCTCATCCTCTTATTCATGACACCAAGGAACTTTTTCGTATTCTCTCTGGTAATAACCTCATTTAATTCCTATTCCCATTATGCCCTTCTATTTTCCAAAAAATGCCCGGCCAATCTTTCAGAAAATTTCCAGACAACTCAACGTCTCGATAAACCTTCCCTCACTGAAAAAACTTCACCCACTCCTTGAAACCGCCCGAGATGCAAATCATGTAAAATATTTTCTCAACACATATATGTACATACACATATGTGAACAAGCTGTCAAGTCAAACACTGCCCAAGTCCAGTGAATGAAAGGGGGAAACATTTGTCAATCTGCAACAAACATTTCTTCATTCGCCTTCAAAACTAGAAAAATATTCGTCATCATTATAACTTCATCTTCAAAGCTCAACAACTAATCACCATGTTTGCTTTTCAACCCTGATGTCACTATAATGCTTCGTCTCTTATTCAATCAAGAGCATTGATGATGTAACGTTTCACAAAATGGCTAGGAGTCATTTCAGTCCTTACAAACTCACATAATCTCTTTACCTAGACATACACTTCGCAATGGTGGGTGGGCACGTCATACATTAGTGGGTTTTCGTCCATGTTCACAATTTGGCCCAGTGCGGAAGAATATTTCTGTTGCGCATTCATTGTAAAACTACGAAATTCCAAAAATTCTTCTGCGTAAACACCTTGAATTTTCAGTACGAAGAACGTTTGTGCGCTCATGTTTAACCATGTCATTTCATGAACCTATTACGCCACCTGTTCCAGCAAAGTGCTGAATTTCCTGATTTTGTGCTAATCTCTCGAATACATTTATTACCATTTCGGAGACACTTCTCTTAAGTCA
The DNA here is from genome assembly GCA_011762765.2 of Rhinocypha anisoptera. NCBI lineage: Eukaryota > Metazoa > Arthropoda > Insecta > Odonata > Chlorocyphidae > Rhinocypha > Rhinocypha anisoptera. The sequence goes on from WURS02006547.1 coordinate 6,950, forward strand.
TCGTCCACGAACCACCTTTTGGTGCCTTCCTCAAACTCAGGTGAGCAGAGGATGGGTATCTAAAGATATGCTAATCTCTTTTTTTTAGCCGTTCCGGCTGCTTACTTGCCCCCTTCCAAGAACGTTAAATATTTTTCAGTACGGGTCGGGCCCAAAACCTTTGCTGCTGCCCTCTTCCCCACCACATTCAGTTACTAATCAATGAAGTGTTTCATTCTCTTAGCACATGCTGTCACATTCCTGGAAGTAAAATTAAGTTAACCAGTACCATAGACGAAATAATAAGTATTAGAGTAGAACAGACTAAAGAACTAAGTATTCTTTAGTATATGGCTGCACAGTAGCACCGCAACAGGAGCCCACGCTGTTTCACTTTGGCAATTAGTAGCAGAGGAATAGAGTACGAATATTCAAAGTATTCGAATACTTGAGTGAATATATATAGTTTTGAATACTTGAGATAAGGACATACTCCTAATCCGTAAAAAAATACAGACTACGACACAACAATGAGGCCAACAGTTTTTTCAGTAATACGGTCGAAGAAATATATTGTTATAATCTTTTTATTGATTTGATATAAATAAAGTAATTGAGATCATCCCACAAAGAAAGTCCCTAGTAATTAGGAATGATTAAAATACCAACGAGGGCAATGGAAGACATGAGAATAAGGTAGGGGAATAGCAGGCAGAAGAAACGACAGAGGTGAAATTAGTGGACTACCGTAGGAAGAAGTTTTTATGGGTATCGGATACATGGATCAAACGGCAAAACGTGCATAGTTCCATATGGAAAATCCCGGAGGATTCATGGGGACGCCAATTAGATAGGAAAAGCATCATTGCATTCAGCTTCCCACGAATGGATGCAGTTTCTGACCACAGTTTAGTGTTAACGGTGTGTTATGGAAACCCCAAGAGGACAAAAAAGACTCGGGGGCTACAGAAAAAGACCATAGAAGCTTTGACAGAAATAAAAATGAAAGAATATTAGGAATCAGCAGACAGATTTCTAAACAAGGGTAACCGTAATCGAAAAATGGAAGAAGTTCTTAAACATGGGATAACAAGCTAAAGAAAGAGTATTACAAAAGAGCGGAGGAGAAAAATAATGGGAATGCTCGACGACATTATAAAATGGCCGACGACATTATAAAATGGCCGAAGTTAGAAGTGGCAAATGGAAGAAGATGCTCAGGACCGACCCTGCGATGGAGGAGGGCATCCAGTGGAAACCTCTCTGAAGACAGATTCACCAAGAAGAGGTATTTTACTCCCATGATTTATTTTAAAAAAATTAAATTACGATACCTTGATAGAATAATGTGCAACATATAGTATGTACTATAATATACAGATAGTATATATAGAGTATAGTAGTATCTGTAGTAAAAGTTTAAAAGCTTCGAAACCAGTTGGAACCGTTTAGAGTTGCTAAATGTCCGTCTTACTTCCGGCTGAATTACCTCATTCCCAGAGTGCTATTGACATTTAATTTGCTTATTTAATGATTTTTATTTGCTTGATTGATAACTATTAATTTAAATTTAAAATCTTTATGGTTGTTTTGCCATTAGAGTATCTTTCTTGGTGTTTACAACTTTAGCCAATATATATTCAAACGAAACTCGGTGAGTGACAGCGGTGCGATTATGAAATACAAAACTTGATGCATATTGGACTCAGGGTTTCACTTTCTGTAACATTCTTTGATTGGCACTTCTGAGAGAGTCTCGTAAACAGAGATTAACGATAGCTTATGATATTCATTATGATTTAACATATATGTCAAACAGTTAAGGTTTAAGCAAGTGTTATTTAAATGTATCGTGTGGAAAATATATCAATTATGGCGCTTCAAAACAGTAAACACATACACATAAAATCTTTATCTTTAATTCTGTATTAAATTAGTGAACATATTCATTTTTTTTAGAGATTTAAATAAAAATTAAGAAAGAGAAAGAAAAATTAAAATTAACATTTTTTCAAAAACTAAAGAACAGCTGGTTATAATCCCAATTTGTACAGTATTAATTACGGATTGGAATACGATATTTATGTACTAATATTAATAATCCAAAAGACAAAATTTAATGTTATAGCGGTAAATTCATCCACGAAAAAAGTTTTGTTATTAAATAAAAGTCTTAAAAATTAGGTGGTACAGGGATTGACAACCAAATTACGACTGATATCACAGCTTTTATGAGATTAGTGTATAAACAGGATAAAAGAGACGAAATAAAGATTTAAATTGCGAAAAATGAAATTGATAATATTTCTGTTATAGAAAATGCACTGAAAATTAATGACAAATAAATGTGGAAATATTTTCAGGTATATAGTGCGTAGAATATTTTATCCTACTTAAATAATAACAGAAGGGGGGAATATTCTTCATTAATTGAGAGTAGACGTACAGAAATATGTTTTACAAAGAAATAAGTAGTACTGAAATTAATTGTATTGATGTACTGAAGGCTAATCTAGTTTTAGCTAAAAAACTAATTAACAAATTACGTATGCTCTATTAGACACATAATAATAACTAAAAAAAACCATCGAGGTCCACTGAACTCATTTTAAAAATCCTATTTTCAAGGCGTTTGTAGAACATGGTGATAAATATAAATCGAATACCCAACATCAATTCCAACAACCAATGTCCGCAATGCGTTAACATACGACCTAGATGTAAATGCAATCCGGTAAAGAGATAGCTATTATGAAAAAAATATTTTTAAATATAGGTCGTTCAAATTCTGAAAATATAACTGTCTCCCTAACTCTTAAAATTGTTATAAACTTAAAAAAAATTGAAATTAATTAAGCACAGCTCCTACTGTAGCTACAACCGAAAAAAGATAGAAAACACAAATTAGGTACATGGAATTGAAATTCTAAGTTTTCCAAGGAGTGCTGGAGAAAATCAGAGGGTAAGGCATTAGCTTCATTTTCATAATTAGGTATCATATGCATTCACGACCTACATATACTGGCTCATAACGTAAAATGTTGGTAAAACACAGGTAAAATGGTCTGTAAAGAATATTATAATAAAAAATGTAAAGTGAGCAGGTATTTCGAATAGACGAAATGATAGGCAGTTGAAAAATGGACTACCTCCGTTTCAATAACAGAGGTTGATGTTTTTTTTTTAACCAGAAAAGGAAAGGGGTCGTGGAAATTCCACCGTCAGTCGTCGTTCAGTGCACGCCGTCGTCATTCGTACGATTTTTTTACATTCCCCTCCGAACACCGAGGACTGTCATGTGATTGATTAATTATCCGACGCGTTGAGAACTGTGCGGCAAAGAGACCACACGTTACCACGCGAAGCTGGCATCCATAATGAATCTAGCGAGACTTGGTTCAGGGAGTGACATTGTTCAGGAATGGTGAATGAAATATAATCGCCCAACACTCTTTTTTAATTACAGTATGTCTATTGACGCTTAAATGTATCTTAATTACTTTGATTGATCGTAATTAAGCATAGAGTAAAAGGAACTGGCCCACGTTATTAGCCTTATGTGTGTAAATTTCATACTTCGCTGGGCTGAGTACTTAACTTACTTGGCTAGCGCTCTGCCCTCGCCTATAAAACCGACTTGAGAGTTGAACACTGTGTTTACTTAGCGAAAAGAGTAATGAAAAATGAATGTACAAACTGAAGTTGATATTCTCACGTTTTAATACGTTAAATGAACAATTCCTTCATTTCATACATATTTGTGGATTTTTCATTATGCACAAAGACACACAATCACTCATATAGCAACCGCCAACTGGCGTCAGCATGATAAACAATAGAATTTTAGAGAATGCATAGTAACACATTAAAGAACGAACACAAAATGTGATGAGGAAGATGCAAATTCGCCGCTTGGTAAGAGAAAAAAGTTATTTTTAAATGCACACATTTGCTTTTATATTTTTCCTAGCTTTACAACCATCCTGACAGATTATGAGCGTAGCGAAATCACCTTCCTGGTTTCAAGCAAATAAAAATAAATAAATAAATAAAATTTGGAAAAACTGGCGTTATAGGGCAGTCTTTGATTATGGGCAGAATGTCCATAGTCTCTGAAAAAGATGGTAGTGCCAAAACAAGCTGTTCTGGCTGTCATAGGAAAGTTATAAATACAAAAATGAGAATGTAACTATGGAATAAAGTCCTTAGACCCTTCAAAAATTATCAACAAAGGATGATGAATCAATGAAAGTCAATCTTTGTTCGACCTTAAAAATATGGAAATTTCTTGTCTAAATTCTGTGTATTTATTCAATTATTAACCTAGGTTTACAATATTTTATAATATGGACTCCAACAATCAGTTCCGAAGCAATTTTGTTCACTAAATCCAAATCTGGGCATATAATTGCTCCATCAAGTCAATATTTAAAGATATTATATCCAAAAAGTGCCTCAAAAGCCGTTTTATGGCACATTCGGAGGTCAATGATACTGGAAGAGTAATTCATCAACCGAAAACAATTTTGCAATCGTAAAGTAAGAATCTTCCCCTTCAAATTCCGGTTAGGATTTATTTTCACGAAGATATAACAATTCAGAAATGACATTTAAATTCAGCACACAAAATTTCACGGATTTCCTTTGATAAATCTCCTTGCCAATAACATAGAACTTCAAAAATTCCTTAAAATGGTGATTTTTTTCCATTTTTTCGTTTTAATATGTCAAAATTCAAATGTGAATGCGGTCATATTACCCTTAATTCCATAAATGTTTTGCCATGTTTCGGTTTCTTTCTATAAGGCGTATCAAGTGAACGTGAATCTTCATTTTTTTCTTCAGCACAAACTATAATCTACAATAACTTGGTAAAAAAACGTACCTTTACGTTCCAAAATGTAAATTGAAGGATAACAGTTGTATATTTCAATTTTATGACTGAATTTGAATTGCCATCATTCCTACCAGCACCACTGATCTCCTAAAATGTCCTCCAACGGTTATTTTGGTACTTTTGGGTAGAATACCTAGAAATTTTGATGTTATGGAGCATTTCTGCGGCCAGATTTGGATTCACCGCACCAATTGCTTTGAAATTAATGATCCAGTCCATGCTATATTTTTTGGAATTCAATTTGTAAATCTGCGCTACGTGTCCATTGCACATATTTTAACCAACTCAAACTGCAATTCATTGTGAGTCGGCGACCACACCAAAGACATAATCGAATGAATGAGGAAGAGATGTGGGAGCCACGCGATGGCGCGAAGCCTGCCGTCCTTCGGATTGAAATCTCCGTCGACGGACGTGTGCGGCGCTCGGCAAAATATTTTGTTTTCGGCATCCTCAGGATGAAAGGAGGGCCGCGTGCACAGTACGCATCATACTACTGGCGCGTGAACGCGGCGGCAGTCGGCGAGACCTCGACCGACGAATGCGGACGGGGGGGGAGGATCGAAGGGGGGCCCATAGGGCCTCCGTAAAATATCGTTGATGAAAAGGGTGAGGGAGGGAGGGGAGGCGGCGGGGGGTCCATTCAAATATTGGAGGGAGGAATGGTGCACGAATGCGTAAAGTTGGAAACGAAAGAGGGAAGGGGGGTGGTGGTAGGAGGGGGGGGGCGCTCTCTA
>WURS02006558.1:0-12561 GCA_011762765.2 Rhinocypha anisoptera
ATATGGTGAAATTTATAAATTTGATAAATATACTTCATAAATATATTTTATTATTGTATAACTAATGCATTATTATTATATATTCAACGCATTTATTATTGTATTATTATATTTTGTATTAGTATTGTAGAATTGTAAAAGTATATTGTGAACTATTGAATTTGTGTAGTATGTATTTGTGAACGTCATGAAATACTGTATTGTAAAATACAACAAAACTTAAGCAAAACGAAATAAACCCAAACTCTTAAATTTAAAAAAAAACCAGAAGTGATAAATGCATTTTTTTTAGTATATTTCCATTTCGACTATCTACTTCAAGTGAAATTAAAATCAAGATTCATTTTACTTAAATTCTGATTATCTATGTGACTTCGTTCTAATTTGCACTTCTTAGTTTAGACTTTCTCAAATTAATGTTAAATGTTGGCTAAGAAAATGATTTATACCGTTATTACTTATGATTTTACACCGTCACTGCCAAAAAATCAGCAAATAATGGTGAAGAGGTAGGGAATATCAATAAAACACATGAAAAGAACCATCCAGATAAAGAGAGAAAAGTGCACGAAAACGGAAAACATTTAAAACCATTACAATTATATCTCTGTTTTTCGACATTTCTTCGAGTCAAGTACGAAAATTCACGCAAGTTCAAGTTTTGAATGCGCGTGAAATACATATCTTCAGTTTTTACCATCATGATTATTCGAATGCAAAAATCACCAATTCAGGTACTCATTGTAATGCGCTAGAGCTGAAAATCTGATCAGCGACGTGAAGTCTTTTAAATCTATTCTAAACGATCATTTGGCCACTAATATTTTCCAAACTTCGGGACTGCGCGGCTTATTGGAAACCCTTGATTTAAGGCTTCTTCAAAAATAGATCATAGAATCTTTAAGTCACAGACATAGTCAGGGGGGGGGAAGACAGCTACCAACCCCAGAAAAATGTATAGTGAAAAAATGTGAATGAAAAACAAATATAAAGAACTTAAGAAACAAAGCTTCTAACTTCCTGTTTGCATCGTACTAAGGACATTAACAAACACTGTTAACAAATATACAAAATTCAAAAACAAAAAACATAACTAATTTCCTAATTGATATAAATGTTCCTAGTTCATTATATCTGCTTCTTTCTCTGTATATCATAAAATTTTAAGCTCCCTCCAAGCTTGGAAGCTGGAATCGCCCATTTTTTGAGTCCTAGCTCTTAATATAACCTCCAGAAAAATAAAAAGAAACTAATGACCTAATGGTACTGATAATTGATACTTGACTTTTTTCACGTAACTATAACAAACAAAACATTCAACGTTATCTACCACCGGCACATCACTAGTATAAAATAACAATTATAATTCCTATTGAAAAATCTAGCAATAAATCGCAGTCGAATAGATTATATTCAAACCTTGTAATTTTTCGTTATCTTCTCTCAAAGATTCAATAGTTTCTTGTAGTTCATTCCTTTTCTTTTTCAACGTATTCACCAGCTCCTCCAGTGCTTCAAATCGTTTCAGGGGAACTGAATCGGAGTACATCACCTTAAATGCACACATCTCCAAGAACAAATCCGAATACGCCTTCCTAAGGGAATATGTACATTTAATCACCACCTCGAAAAAATATAAATTCAATGGCGACTGAATAAAATAATATATATTCGATGGCATATTTTTCCAAATAATTTCTCAGCATAAAACATTGTCTCCTCAAAAATAGAATAAGCAGAGATACCCGCAACCATATTGCATTCCTAATATTTTACTTACTAGTACGACTATAGTGCCTATCTTTATGTGATCGTAAATGATAGATAAATAATAGGAGTGTTACTGTTTGAAAACCAGAAAAATTTACCTCCGAGTTCAATAGATATCATTTTCTCTTTTCACAGTGAACGATCCTATTGAATATTAAGTAATCGATGACTTTATCGATTACTTTATATATGAAAAAAGCGAAAAGTACCATTACGCTAACGTATTTTCTTTAAACCCTCTTTACTACTCATTTACTACCACGCATAAGACATAGGTTTATCATCCTATTAGTAGGTTTTTGTAGGTTTTTCACAACCCTTTCATGTATGGGTTTTCTTACAGTGGGCTTTTCATCAAGGATAATAGCCTGCTGTTCTTAATTTTTCACACATTTGTGAATGTCTCTCTTCACATTTAACAATTCTCTTATCAACTTTGTCCATTATGTAAATTAAAACTATATCTTTCCTCATTTGTAAATATCAAGTCTTTTCGGGTCAAGTGGTTAGGTGGAAGGACTGTTTTGTCTCAGTCTCACCCGAATAAAGGCATATTATTGTCATTAAGTCAACTTCCCCTTTACTATAAGAAAGTTAATTGCACATTATTACGCAAATGAAATTAAAAATTACCCGAAAAAATACCAGCGACACTATAAACTCTTCTTAACAAGTATTGGGACAGTTATTATATCCATGATTTTTCCAGTCCCCCATCTCTTCCTTAATCAACACATGATCCAATCAAGCTTAGTTTGAATGAATTGCTTGCGCAACGAACTCTTACTTTAGAGTTTCTGCCGTATTCTTACTAATAAGAGGAAAATCTTAAGCTTGTATCACACAACTCTCGCAAAGAATACAGCAGACAAGGGTGAAATGTGTTCTTCCGAAGAGGATACACGCCGCGGAATGGTCGGAAGGCTATAGAGATTTGGACAACTTTGCAAGATGAGATAACTTCGAAATTAGCTACAATGCCATCTCAAATGCCCTATCCACACTCATCTCCATCTTCCGTTCCTTGGGGGAGACTAACCAAATGATGGTCGGAACTCTGATTGGCATTTATTTTGTATCGGGGTTTGTGTATGCCCTTACGTTGGATACTAAGCGGCACTCAGTATTAAATCTGAAAATGACTACCCAAAAATAAAAACTAATTAATGAAAGTTTTTCCTTTAATAAATTGGTTTTGTGCATCTCACTATCTAGAGTTTCAAATTCTTAAAAATCTTTAATCCTCAGTCCATGACTCTCCTTGTGACGTAAAGAATAACTTTAAGTTTTTTACAAAATTACAATATGCAACTGGACAGCAGAAAAGTAATTTTCAAACTAGAAGTTATTATCTACCAGATGTACTATCACTTTGATTTATGTTCGGATATAACAAGGCTACTGTTTATATGTCACGATGATAGGGTATAATTAAGAGATGTTTTCTGTCAATACCTCTCGGAGGGTCGAATATGAACCTGCAGCACACTGAATTAATAAGCAGTAGGAGTGAGGCTAAAATTAAATTATAAAAAATAACATAGAGATTAAAAAAGAAGATTCCCAAACCATTCGTTTATAATGAATGGGTCTTCCAGAAACATGGAGAGGAAAATACGAGTGGAGGTTACCTGCTCCCATGAAAAATGGAAGAGGAAGGCAATTTCTATTTATGTATGGTTGAGGAAAAATGATCCCAACTCATGAATCATACATAAATAGCATCGTACGCTAAACATTGTTCTTTTACGCTAAAAAACAATGATTCTAGATTGATTGAATGCAAATTGAAGATTTTAGGGCGTAATTTTTATATTGGTTAGATAAGACAAAAGAGGACATAAATAATTTATAATGAAAATAACACGAAATAGAGCATAAAACAATTGGTTTGAAACGTGCTACAGAAGAGAGCATCAACCTTTTGTGATATTTTCAATAGTGTGTCCGAAGTAAATAACGATGCTAAGGAAGTGTAAATTTTAGTGTAAAATAATCAGCAATAGTCAATGAGTGATACATAACGTATTTAGACTCACTGAAGAGTTATAATTTCCTTTTCCAAGAATATAGGATCTTTACTTGGCTTAGGAAACGTAACTTCTTTGGAGCAATTGCCATTATTCATGGAAAGATTGTGGATCGATGAAATTCCTTCTCCCTGATCCTGAGAGGAGATGTCACTCCTTTTCTTTATCTGATGATGCATGCGCACTTGAATCTGTTTCATCTCTACCAGTGCAGAGAGCCTGGACTGGTACTCTATTTTTATTTGATTCTTACTGTTCTCCAACTCACTCTTCATCTATGAAAAGATATTTGATGTACGAGAGAAATTATATGCAAATGCGTGATCAATGAATGCAATAATTCATAGCAAGAAAATTAATTTTCTATTTATCTGCGAAGATGAGTATAGTCATGGCGAATATCAAATATTATACTGATGGGAAATAAGTGAAAAATATGACCCTGAATGATACATTTTATGTAAAAATATCTCCTTGAAATAGATCACCACCGACGCCCGATGTTTACGCCAAAAAACTGTTACCACCATTGTAAATAAAGTTCATAAACACCATTCGGGTGTGTTTCCCTATAAACTGCAATTTCAACCCATGCTTTATGCCTTTGCGTAAGGCCAAGACATCGCCACTGACTTGTAGTAAATCCATTATAACTGAATATGCCTCAAAAAATGAAAGCGAAAAGTCTCTATAAATATTTATGTATATAATTTCTTATAACAGTTAAGGTATTTTTAGTTTCAAGGAGATTTCTCAAATTTGGAGAAGAAAAACAAATAGTTTGGAAAGATTGGTATTCCTCAGAAAGAGAGAGGGGGCTATAGAGAAATTTACCAACAGGCAAGTATCATATTTTTTTTTTAATAAAATTTTTTTAAACATGCCTATGGATTTGGAAGGGAATTTGTGTATTTGATTCTATAATTATTATTTGGATGCCTTTTACCTTAGTATTCTATGTTATGATCATGTTTTGGTTCTTATGTACTGCGCTCTAGCTTACTCTTATCCCTGTGCAGTAGAGGAATATTGTAACAACCTTGACGAGATGGATGCGACTCACCTCCAAGAATGAAGTATAAAACGCAAAAATTTGACACATGTCGAGTAACTCGTGACAGGCTAGATCTAGCATCCATTTTATGAATGATAATTTCAACTACATTTTATCTATCACGACAATGTTGGAGTCATGATCACATTCTTATAAATAATTTCATAAAAATTTAACCGACTTTTTCCTTTTAGTTCAAATCATTAAATGGGTGTAGATACATCTAGAATGGAAAAGTAGTGTAGATGCAAAAGTGAAATGTTGTCGGAACAAACTTCATCGATAATAATACTATATCAGACAAGAGGATGGAAAATTACCAAAAGACATGACTAAGTTTATTCGGGAAAACAAATTGATGAAATATTAATTAATGTCGATTGAAATAGTATTCTGAAGAAAAGTAGTGAAATACACTGGCGAAAGAATAATCCACGAGACTAGAGCCCTGAGATTAAATCGAGAAACGGCTATGAAGGAGGAATAATTAAAACGGAATCAAGCAAATTGGCGCACGCTCTACAATTATCTTCGAAGACCGTCGATGCAAAATATTAATAAAATAATATAAAATTCTTTATTGACAAGAAAAATTTATAATTGTATGTTCAATTGACACTATAATGGAGTAAGCATCGGGGGAAAGATACCTACAGAAAACGCTTGAAACTTGATTCTTAAATATAAGAATATGGAAACGACAGAAAAGCAAAAAATATTAAACTAGGCAATCAAAAGTATAAGAAGCGGAAGACTTTTGTTGCTCGAATATCAGATTGAGGAGTAATGGAAGAAAATAGATGGAAAAATTCAGCAGAACAGCTCAGGCAAGGAAAGCATTCAACCATATGACAAATTTAGTAACAATCATAATCCCAGCCTGGAAACACCTCAGAAAAACATGTATGAAATATGATTCTCCCTCGAAATGAAACACGTATGATAACAACATTGTAAAACAAAAAATTGCAAGGTGGTTCTGGTTAAGAATGCTGGAAATCGACTGGAAGGATCGACTAAATAATGAAGAGGTTCTAAGAAGGATTGATGATAATGATATGAATATCCATTAATCAGCAGGTCAGTGGGAGTAAATCCTACTGCTGTTTATTCCTGCAACAGGATTTACCTTAGATATTTGGGACTGCATATCTTCCAAGGTGTTTTTCAGTAAACCGACAGTGAAAAGTAAATCCGTCTTTTCCTGTACTAGTTTTTTCCATTTTTCTTTACTCTTCCTTTGAAAATATGCCATGGGATCCATTTTCACATGTTTTATATTCAGGACGGCTTTCTATATTATAAAAAATCATAGTCATGACCATATTCATATACGTTTTGTGCACAAAGGATGGGTGTCTCTACCTTTGACAAATATTTCGCACCGCAAACACACATCGTCAAATTCTACAAACAGGTAGATTTACTATGATCAATATCAGCTCAATTATTCCTCTCATCACAGCACCAATAATTTCTGAAATGCCGTAATTACCGCTAACGAAAAATTAAAAATAATAAGCATTTAAGTTACATCTTTCTCTTTCCTTCCATCCATCACCGTATTCCTTTTACTCCATCTGACACGACTTCCTAACCTTCTAGCATGATCTCAAGCATCGCATCTCCTCAATACTTTCCCGTTAACTCTCCAGTCTCATTCGGATTTCTTCCAGCAATCTACTATCTTTACTTTTTAGCCAACACCTCTCTGTATTCCTCTCGATTTTACTCTCTATCCATCTCCACATCGACATCTCAAAGGTCTCCAATCCTCACGCTCATCCTCTTTCCTTAATGACCAGAATACCGCGACACTTAGTGGTAGGTTCATATAACTTTGACTGATTGTTTTTTTTACTCCTAGCCCAAAATAACACTTATCAATTCTCAATCCTTCGTTCATACTTCCTTTACTAATATAATTCTTCCATTATCCCTAATGCAATGATTATTTTCTTCCAAAATACTGTGCAGACAGATAAAGTGATTGATGGAATCTCTTTGTTTCATCATGTTTCGCAATCCTCAAGCCACTTGTAAAGCACCCAGTTAAGATTGAAATCATTTGGATGATTTGGCTAATCATAGCCTGTCATCTGCAAAGCTTATTGATACTATTAGTACCCTTCCAACTTTCACTTCTGTCTTCAGTCTTTTCCGCGAATCTCTGACTATTATCCTTGATTATAAGTATGCATAAAATAGTATGAGCGATACTGGACAGCCACCTCAAACCCCGGCCAAATACCGCCCATCCGGATATCCTTACTTGTCCTGTCTGACTCATCCATAGACTGTTCATTAGTCACATATTCTCCAATCTATTTACTATCTAAAACTTTCAGAATTATAATCCACCAGATGCATGCTCAAAATCTACGAAACTGATCCACACCTATGTATCAATTCCCAATTTTCGGACTTCGTTTTGATAATACTCGTACCTATATCTATTGATTGAAATTATACTAGTATTCCTCTAATCTTCACGTATCATTTCACTTGTCCTTTATGAATGGAAAATAATTTCGATCTAATGAAGTCTTCTGGACAGATTCCTTCATCATTAATATTTTGAATGAATCTATTACATCGCTGCTACTTCCTTTTCCTAAGTACTTTAATAACTCCAACATTATCTATCCCCACTTTCTCGTTATATGTACTTGATTTTCGTTAATTTCCCTTCTTCGTAGATGCATAGATTGTCTGAGCTTGCGCTATTCTCCTCCACTTCACATTTTATTTCTAAAATCTAAACAAACACGTTTCTAAATCCTTACCTTAAGAGTTCCCCCAAGGATTATTTCCATCTATTCTGATTCTGCGTAGAAAGATTCGCAAGTTCCCATCCGGGTGAAGGCGTTGAAGTGCACCGACGTTTCTATGGCCGAGTCTGCCATCATCTTCAGGTTGTGTCTAGAGACACGCCCTCAAGTTGATGGCAGACTCAGCCATCGAAACGTCGGTGCACATCAACGCCTTCAACCGGATGGAAACCCGAGAATCTTTCTACGCATCCATTCACCGGGAAAACCTCAAATCATTGTTCTGATTCTTCCTTACAAAATCTAGAGTTTCACCATCCCTTGCTCATTTACCTTCCCTTCCTGAGTACTTAGTTCTCCATCCCTGTAATTTCTCCAAATGCCCGCACGGCTCTCTCCACCATGCCTCCTTCCTCTTGTCTCTTGCCTCTGGTTATACGATAATGTTCCTATTTCTTTTTCACTCTCCCTATTTCTATTTTTTCATTCTTTTATCTTCTCTCTACAATTTCTCCTATTTCCAAAGGCTTCCGACTATAGTATTTACCATTCCTTTTGTTGATTCTTTAGTTTCCTCCAGCCTTCATCCCTTGAATTTTAATCATCGAAAAGATTGATTGATCGAAGGGTAATCTACCGGTTAAGGGAGATTTTTATGAGTCTCAGATTAGATTTTCCCGCTATATCTTAACTTAACCCCACTTCAAATCTGCATATTTCCCACCACCTATCATTCTGTCCAAATCCCCTATGCTCTTCCTACCCTTACATCGCTTACTCGACATTCTACCCTCTATCACAACCTTTAACAACCCATTGCCTCTGAATATCCCTTCCATCCACCTTTCCTGCCTTCTTCAGATTTCACGAATAAATCGTCTTTTCTCTCCTGCCACTCTTAGGACTTCATTAGTTTTCCTCTCTTTCCAATTCACCTTCTCCATCCTTCGCCAAACTCACATCTCAAAAGACTCCAATCTATGCTCCTCATCCTTCCTTATGGACCTGGTTTCGGATCTATATAATGCTACATATTAGAGTTTTGACTTAAATCCAAAAGATTATATAATTGAATTTAATCGTTTCATTCTTATGGCTCTAATTTCACCTAAGCTAAAGACAATATTATTGTTCCTATAATCTGATATTCATTTCTACGAAACCCTTTAAAAGCCTCTGTATTCTATAAATTGATTCTTCTTCCATATATTATTTTCTTAGATCACATTTAATAGAATGAAACTTCTGAATCTCCATCTCCTTCAGGAAAACTGTGTGAATTTATTATGTCATCGTTGCATTTGTGTGTAACAGTAATGTGACCTAAGTGGGATATCTCTGTGTCCCTTGTATGATATTTTCCAAGTGTCCTTTGGACTGATATGCTGTTTGAACCACGTGTTCATGATCACAAAACCCGCTATCCGACAAAACTCTACCAACTTCTCTCCTTTCTTACCCCTAAATAACATTCTCATCTCATTCCCGTCCCTTCCTTCCACTAGCACCGTGTTCCAATCCCAATTGCCATCAGGTGCATTCTTGCCGGAACATTCTACATCTATCCAATATCCTGGAAGCCGCCCCTGGGCGTATGGCGAAGGGTTTTAGCACACCAGACATCTGGGTCCTTGGTATATCTGAGATCCGGCTAACAATGTGAGGTCATGCTTTAGAATTAACATACGCCTTTTTCCAGTCTGGCGGGACCCTAATATTTTAATAAAGACTTTTGAAAGATGTTTTCTACGAAAGGTGCATTATCTGAGCCCAACTCTTTCAAAACTTGCCCGGGTATTTTTTCTGGTCCACGTGATTTATTGGCTTTGATGGATTGTAACTACTCCTTTAAAATGTATGCACATAAGACTCATTTGATATGAAATTATGGGAAGTTATATAAATCTATAGGATTGCCTTAAATGTAAATTTACACATCTATAGAATTTCCGGATACCTATTTCAATTAGTACAAAATTTCAATTAGTGCAAGGTAAAAAAAGCAAGGCTAGATCCTAGAACCAGTTTTGATCACTATTATTTCCTCAGTTGCTTCAATATTTAATTATTTCCTTACTCCTCATAACCCATCTACCGGAGTTCAAACATGTAATGACACTAACTTTACTGGATCTGATGCTAATTTTACAAACACTAATCTATCACTCAACTGATCTATGTTCACTTCTTGTTCAGCACTATAATCACGCCGACCCTCCTCTCTGCTACAAAAAAAACCTGTAATTACAGATATAAATATTCCCCCTAATTCCATCTTAACTAACATAACCCTAAGATATCCACATTTTCTTTCTCCACCTCGTGCTTTATATTCTCTAACTTTACTCTCAACATAGTCCTAACGTTCAACGTGACCAACTTGATCATTTATTTTCTTCTCTGTTGATTATAATCTGAAAAGATTCCGTGTGGTGCCTATTGAGGAGACTTTGCCAACCCCCATATTGGACACGACAACCGCGCCTACGGGATGAGTATCACAGTTGCCGAATGTTCGTGTCATTGAATTGTTACATTTCATTTAGGAAAGATAATTGAGGTTGCTTCCGAGGTCTTCCTTAATAGTAGTACTTTTAATGTGACGATATCAAATAAGCCTCAATGATAATCCGTTCATTCGGTTGGGTTGCCAACATCGATCCTCCAAGAAGATGAAATAAGTCAGTTGAACTAAGTCATGCGATTAAAATGCCTCTTTACTCCACTAAACTTATACACACTCATTCATAATTCTTGGCGGTTGGATCTGTGCAAGAGCCGGTGATTACTATACCACCTATCCCACCCGTATCTTCTATTTCCCCTCTCCCGTAACTAATATCACTAGCTTTCACTCTCCAATTGTCTCAATAAGTTATTATGTAACTCATAATCAAATTAATCGAAGATCAACTTTACCTCATAGCATATTGAAAATAGTCTTCCAAATAATGTTCTCGGAACAATAGAAGCAAATCCAAGGACTGGGTGTAATATTACTGTCAACTCTAGAACAACTATGACCCAAGATCAACATCATGCATTCAGAAAAATATGTAAAATACCGTCAGTTCTATGTATTCTTCTAGTCTTGCGTTCCGAACTTTAATAGCAGAAGAGTACAGATCATGCATTTGCAGTAATAAAGGACGTGACGTGGAAAAACCTCGAGCAAAAGCAAGTAACGCTTCTCTTACCACCTGAAATACATTGAATTTGTACTTGAAGTATGTATGTAAGACAAATAACATCGGAGCATTCTATTAGTATTTATAAACATCAAAAATAATTAATTTGAAGCTTGTCAAAACTAAGCGCACCAAAAGAAATCAGCGCACAGTGTACAAATATTCCCAAAGAAACCTGTAATTTTGCGTCTAACGTGGATTGCTCGAGTTCCAGAAGTTCCATCTCAACATCATCATTCGGGTAATCGTTTATAGCCGATAATCCTTCCTTTAATATCTTCTCCGCATTTTCTATAACGTCTTTATAATCCATAATATTCTATTTTCAAGAAATAATAGATAATGGTAGATATAGGATAATGAATAATTCAACTAGCGTTCTAAATTTATCTCTCCGGTATAAGCAATTTAAGTGCAAAAATGTGATTTCCCATTCGTTAGTATTTGCGATCAATTTTAAGTATATTCGAGAATACATTTAAAACTGAGAATGCCATTCTAAAACAAAAAGTACGTCGCTGACTTGATACGAAGACTCCATGGTAACAGCCACAATAAATAAACTTCCATCGGCTTCCGTCAACATAAGTAGAATGGCAGTCGTTTAACATCATCATGAAGTTTTCAAAGAGAAACACTTGTCGTTCATTCGAATAATCACGACAAATTTATTTCATAGATTGAACAAATTATGTCGCTTCCCGATTATCAGCCACTCGTCATTTTTGACGATGGCTATGATATGGTAGCCTTTTTCTAAATAGTCAAATAATAACAAAATCTTATAATTTAATGAACTATTGCCCATCGATGTCATAAAATGGAAGTATCTTCAAATGTTAATACCCTACCTAAGTACGTTATAGTATATACTCCAAATAATGGCTAATAGGGAATCGGCCAAAATTTATTATTACCATTTATGGTTATATATATTTGGTTTATGGATATAATAACTTCGATGACACTATTTTCCCATAAACTAAAGCCCCTTTTGAATTCTATTGTGTCACCCTCATAAATTCATCATATTTTTTCAATTAAGATATTGTTCTTTAGAAGACCTCCAACTTATCATGTCAGCTTTCAACTTCCTCATACCTCAGTAGCTTCTAACTAACACTTTCCATTAACTGTTACTCATACGCCGTCCCTGGTCTGTCTTTAGGTTCTTCCTTCCTCCGATATAGTTTTTACTAAACTATTTTGACGAGAAATACATATACTCTGCTTTCCGCTGTATACTTTGTTTTTTTACGAATAGCTTCGCTATACCGTATCATTTTCAAAGTTGGACTTGAAGATGCTACAGGGTAGTGAAACTCGTGAATAAAAACTAAGTACACAAAGGAAAGTAAAGTATAATTATTTCTTGCCAACATCGAACCTTTCCACTTGGTAAACTTCAATATAGTAATATTAAATGTTTTGTCACAATATGAGTGATCGAAAGGCAAAACGAATAATGTTAAACGATTCAAAATATGTTCGGCCAGAGCACGGCTTAGCAAAAAAACAGTCAAATGACTGAGTGCCCAACATTTCATGTACCCCCATACGCTGCATAATGGTGTATGCGCAAAGACCATACCACCCTGCGCCAGAAAACTTCCCTGGAAACTATTCCATCCCGGTACGAAGAACTGTGCCGGGTAACGGGCTTTCCCTTGGTTTAACAGTAAGTGTGGGGAAGGTATCACGCGAGAACGTGCGTCGCCGGAGAAATCCGACGGAAAAGAGAACGATCT
>WURS02006569.1:0-28721 GCA_011762765.2 Rhinocypha anisoptera
AGAGAGAGAGAGAGAGAGAGAGAGAGAGAGAGAGAGAGAGAGAGAGAGAGAGAGAGAGAGAGAGAGAGAGGTGAGTAACAAACAAGGTGGGCTAGGCGTAATCGTCTAACGAGTTGATCGCAAAGGTAACTGCCGCCCAGACGAACAGCGTACACGGTCGGCGCCGCTCTTCTCAGTGTGCTGGCGCGACGGGAGAGAAGAGGTGGCCAGCCGGCGGCGGGCATCGACGAATGCCTCGCATTCCGAGAGACGAGGCGAGTCAAGAAAGCCGGCGTTTTCCTGTTCGACGCCAGCCAGGGAGCCATCAAGTGCGCGTGAGCGAGCGAGCCGGCCCGGTATGCCCAAGGCAGTGGCGTCGTGGCCAATTCACAAAAATAGCAAGCCAGTGCCATCGTCAGAGCCATCCAGTCCAAAAGGGGCTGATTTTAGAACTGTTCTCAGTGTGTGCATCGTCAGAGCGTTTCGCATTTAGGAAACCTGTCACAGAGCCGCTCCTAAGGAACAAAACTTGGAGTGGCTCTTGCTTGCCGTTTTAGCTGCTCGCCGCGTTTGATGAATGAACTCCTCGTCAAGCGTGGTGTGCGCGCCTCTCGTCTGCGGTTTGTATGAATGGATGCAAGAATCATTGTTGAAAGATACATACACTCTGTCCAGTTATCTAGTAGTCCATACGCACACAGAGAAAATGAAAGATAGTCAACATCTATGTGTATAGAAAGTAGTATCTGAGCGCGAAATTTAACTCATTGAAAGTGTTATTTTAATTTACAACTTACTTGTGACAATGAAATATACTAACTGTTAAACTTTATTTCTTTGCTAAAAATCTATCCAAGTTAATCTCTACATTACGGCTGCTATTTCGCTGAATAAACGGAGTTGCCTACTACTGCCAACAAATTAGTGTAGTAAGTGGTAGTAAAATAAGCTCTTTCAACTCGTTCATTAACAATTTTTTTTCAAGATCTGCGTAGGCGCAATCTGATTTTGAGTAGTATAAGCGATTTAAATCACAATAAATTGTGAGAAAGGTATTATGTGACTTGTCAAACATTCAAACTGTACTTATACAGAGTGGCAAGCTATGATTCTGTTGAACATCTGATCGCATTTTGTATTCAAGGATAGAGCTGCCAATGGAAAATGGCCGATAAACGCCGGCAAGGGGTAACCCAACACTATGCGCACAGTACATGAACAGCGCACATAAAACTATTGCAACAAAGGCGTTTTTTGCAGGTTTCAAAGTTAAAGTGTTTGTTTCAACCAAGATTTTATTGAGAAAATTTTGATTGTCTAGCTTTGAAACATGCTAAACGTGGCAATAATTGTATACAAATAAACTATTTGCACTTACAAGACGTGTTCTCTTTTACAAAAGTAATTATTACTGCTAACAATTACTGCCAGTTTACAACTCAACGAGCTTGTAATTTGATTAATTTACCACTATGCAACGTATTGCAAAGTATTGTGACTTTTACAAATCGGACCTAAGCTAAATAAGGGCAGAATGACCAAAAACCTAAGCAATCTATGCACCAATATTCTAACCAACATCATTGCCATACGATTTGACCACCAAAAATTTCCTCTTACACCACTAAATACTTTATTTACATTTCGGACTGAACATTTTACAAAAGCTCACGCGTTCTGTTGTGTGCGCATAGTGTTGGGTTACCCTCTGAGGGGCGTGGGTGAAATGCAAATAATAGATTGGTTGGTGAGGGTGTTTGAGCACTGGCACCAAGCTCGCGCCACCCTGGTGCGTCCTGAGCTGACACTGATGCTAGTTCTGGTGCTCCTTCACAATGCTAATGACTGCGGGTGCAATTTGTTACACTCGCTCAGTGGTCTCCCAACTCGCGCCGATCTACTCACACGCGTTTTCACTACTTGGAACAGTGTATGTGAATTCGAGGTGGTCCTTTCCAAGTGCCGCAGCATCCAGCCATGTGTCCGGTACAGTATGGTAGGGAACATAATAAAATTAGCTGTGCATGGTCTAATAGCGCATGAAAACTATCTATGGGATGAGAGTGAGCCAGGAGAGACGCCACTCGGCAGTGAGGACGTAACGGACCAAAGCCGGTTATTGATGACGGTAACTTGGTGGTGCCCTTCTCGCTTGTTTACTTGCTCAATTCATCTCTCCATTATTAACTATTGTTGCTCGTTGTCGACACCACCACAAATGGACAACGAGAATTCGACTTGACGATCTGCTTGGCTTGGCGTGAACAAAACGAGGTAGCGCACCATCGATTCTCGTCTGCCTTGGCCAATGGCTCACTCCATTCAATTGTTGCCCAAATCCGTTTTCGTAAGCAGTGTTTAATCTACAGCAAAACCAAAGACGCTCGTGACAATGATTGATCTGCAATATCCAAGTTACATTGATCGTTTATATTTGCTTTGCGTTAGATTAATTATAACTTTAAATAGCATGTCTGTTTACATAATTAAGTTATGGTCTCGCTTCTGGTTTCTGGCAGCCTTCATTTATTCAGACTTCAATCGTTCTACTGTTGGAAGTCAGACCTAGCAGCACGCATAACGCTACTGCCATACAAGCACTCTAGCCCTACGGTCTTCTTGGCTAATCCACTTTTTTCTAAAGGTTGTCACACACTTTTGTTTTTTCCTGTTTTGAGTGTCATGAACTTGAAACTAGCACTTGAATCTAGGTGATGGCTTCAAACAAAGTGATGTCACTGATAGAACTTGATACTTTTGATACGTTCTGGTTTACCGAACGCTCGAAAAGAATAAGTTAAATCAATGAAGAAGACCCAATACACTAAAACCACAAGAGCACTCAAACCGAACTTCACACAAAGAAGCAGCTAAAAGCATGCACAACACAAGAAGTAACGCATGTGCACAACAGATTTTCTTATTTCCATTCGTCCTCCTGGGGTGCAACTGTAGCCTAAATCTAATTCATCACTAATGTTCAAAAAACGGATTTATATAGATCTACAAGTCGCCTATACGAATTAAACATGAAATGTATCTTACTAAAAGCATCTAAAACTATCCTTAGATCTGTAACTTAAAAACTTGGTAGCGTTCCACGCTGTCATAACCATTACGTTCTCTCCCTTCGGTATTCATAATTCTTAAGTGTCTTGGTTTTTGCAAAAAGAATCGGCCATCAACATAAACTTAACAAGAAACTTAACCAACAGGTATCTCAAGATATACTTTCCTTCCTTGAGATGGGTATCGAATTCAAAGTTAAGGTACGGAGCGTAGTCAACTTCTATGCCAATACAAATACTATCGCTACAATGTAGTTTGGAAATAAAAACTTATAAACTCAAACATAACTACAATATTTGGCATGTTTTTGAGTAAAATGGCGAGTTAATTCATAATTTTCCAGCTAGATAATCAAAAATATTTTTTAAAATCTACAAAATGGGACTTTGAAAACCAATGAAAGACTTAGCATCAAAAGTGGTCATACTTCAAGGTAACCCAAGAAATTTGAACCCAGAACTGAATTCGATAATGGATTGTTGCAAAACAATAACAAAGTTAAGATATTAATGTAGTTTATCTTTAATTTGTTAAACTAGTTGATTCAACAGAGTTCAGTTGTTTAAATAATACAATTCGTTGAACTTTACTTGGTACCTTGATGTGTTAGAAGCAAAAAAGACAACTTTGATCTGACCGATTGTGGCTAATTGTCTTTGATCGCTCACTGCAGACTGTAGTCTCACGTGGTGCTGATTACCACGAGACAATATGAGAGACGTTCGGCTCAAAGCGGCGCGACAGACAACTCATGTCGAGACACGAGCTCTTATAGAAAGTGGCCATAAAGTCTGAGCCACCCAGGTCGAGAGACACAGGTGGCGCCTTCTCAAGTGGCTTACTGCCATCATTCACACTATCTCTCCTCCTTACTCCTTTTCATGTCTTTTCTCTATAAGAGACTCTTTCTGAGATAAATCATTCAACCAGTTTGAAACACATTTGCAAAGATGAGTTAGTAAATGAGGGTGAAAATTGTTTTATTGTTAACTTTTATAGACTGTGGCCTTGTCAAGCGGAAATCTGGAGCTCTAATTAACTTTCACAGTGCTTTAGAACAATTTGCATCTGCACCTACGAATCAAGACCGTTCAAAAATCTAGCTTAGTCTGCCATCTATTAGTGTGAATAACAAACTAAGAAATAATTAAACGACAATTTGTAGCTACTAGTTACTCATCATCAGTAGCGTAACTCGAATGTTTTTTCATTTGTCTCAACAAAATTGTAGAAACAAATCAACAAAAAAAAGATGCCAAACAACTTGTAAAAAGCTTTAATCTACATTTGGAGGTAAAGAAATTAATAATTTAGCAGCTTCTCTCAAATATGGAACAGTGCTATTTTTGTGAACAACACATTCTCATCTAAGACTGTTCTCTGTTTTTTTTGATAACGTGATTAATGTACAGCTCTTAAATTTAAAGTTATACCAAACGAAACCAACTTTATTGTTAGAGGTTTTTCTTGAAAAACGTACATATGATTTTAAACGAATGTTTCGAACAATTTTTATTGTTGGAGGTCGTTCATAGAAAGTGTTTTTGCAGGCGCGTAACACACTAGCAGGTTGAAGTTACAGTGCAGCACTGCGCTTTTGCAGCACTCAGTCAGGCTAGTGTGCTACCCGCCGGCATATGCAATGCATGCAATGCTCACTGCACACCCCTCTCTGGCTCGGTGCACATCTGACTCGGTGTCGCACGGAGTGTGCAGTGCCATCGTCGATCCTATCAACACCGATCCTTTCTCCTTGTTTCTCTCTTTCTTCTAGTACTATCTGCCAAAGCGTACTAGCACTGTGAGAAGATTCTTCTCACCTAGATTTGCATTATGTATTCAAAGGCCCAATTCTTTGTTCGATTGGTCGAGTAACATGTGATTCTACAACTATTTAACATCTTTGTGTCAAAAAGGTAGGTCTAGATTTTATTTTCTTTTTTAATAACTGTTTTTATTTCAGGTAAATCCCAAGAAATATATTACGTTGAAATATATTGTCATTGTCAGTGGACTGAATTTGATTGTATTACAAGATAACAATATTTGAAACGATTCGAAGCACTATGCTAAACCTTCGTCATTGGCAAGGTTTAGTCAACTTTGCCAATTGTTTTTGTCGTAAAGAAAGTCGCCAGGATCACCACCACTATCTGTTGACCTCTTTTACCTTCTCGAAGCTAACCCATGTGATGCCACATGCAGCAAAGTGCCCTTTTAAATCTTCCAAATGTTCCGAAAATGTGGTTGAGAAGAAAGAACTAGCCTTGTGCCAAAGCTCTGAGCATCAACTGAAAGAAGTCTTCACCAATACTCATTCGCGATATAGCCACAGCCACCGTGAGCAAAGTCGCGATGGTGCCAATAGAAGCAATCAAACCAAGTGTGAATTTAATTCTGTCAATGTACGCCTTTTGGAAACTTTCGGTTTCATTGTAAGTATACCAAAATCACCAATTGTGTCATTTATTGAGCTGTAAACTTGTATCTTCTACATTATCATCACTTAGTCTCGTGATTCTGATAAATCATTATCACATCTTGTTGATACATCAACTAGAAGCAATGAAATTTGCTTTGTTAGTGTCTGTCGTGACAGTGTCGTTTACTCGATATGGCTTAAACCATGTTTTATAGAAAAATTGCTATCATATGGCGCCAGGTAAGCAGATGTTATTAGCAAAGTCTTTGACATTCTATATTGAAAGCATATTCTTCAAAGTAAAAATAAGGTAGGATGAGTGGAAGTCGAAATATGTAGTATTAATAATATGAGAGATGGACAAGTTAAAGGATGGTACATTGGGTGATGATAGCTAATGGACTTGGTGGTTGCAGGGAACGGCAGTGGCAGTGGGCATTGATGTACGCTCGCGCATCAACGAGTGGATGCCCCTGCACAACCAACGACGCACCATTCACGACTTTTGTCACAACCATCACCACTACCATTGGCACCCTTCGCTCTCGCCAGCACCGACTTTGCCACGTGTTCCTTGCTATGAAAACAATTCAAACCAACCCACGTTCCGTTTTTGTGCTTCTTGTCCCGAATGCAGCACATTTTTTGATGGCTTTTTTAAATTTTTTCTTACTGGAAATTCAATATATCAATCGACAATACAAAACATTGTTTCAAAACATAGTCCGCAATTAAATCACTCGCACCGATTGAGTGAAGATAGTGGTCATGCTAGTGATCAGAGTGGATTATTCGAATCGACCAATTCAACTACAATTGACCGAGATGCTACTGCAGACGTTGACGAGTGTGATGGCTTGCTCAAGATTAACAATGATGGTAGTCTTCATTTGAAGAGTAACCAAGAATGTACTTCTTTACTATTGCAAGATGATGAGACTAAACTTCAATGCGACTCAATTCAAACATATGACCAAGTGGATTGTGGCTCGGAGCAATTAGATCATCATGTGAGAAGCGACTCTTCGGACACGACTGCCTTGTCCATTTCTCCAGATTCATCTTCCGACTTGGGACAGGCAGAATGTGACAACGACATAGTGGCACTGTTTCGTGTAGCTTCCATTGAGTACACTGACCAACTCAATAATCTAGTTGCTATCTCCTTAATGAATGGCCATCAACCTGACGAAGCTATGCGTTGTTGGTCTAGCTGTGAGGCCAGCTCGCGAGCTTTTTTCAACATGGGAGTTGCATACGAAAGTGGACGACACGCCAAAGATGCCAAGCCTGACTTGGATCGTGCCCACGACTGCTACGCTCTAGCTGCCTCGATGGGTCATCGCGAAGCAATCTACAACTTGGCTCTCTTCTATCTCTACGGCAAGGGCAAGATCGAAGCTGACGTGGAACGTGGCATCAAACTACTTCAAATGGCAGCCTCAAAGGGTGTGGAAGCGGCTCAAAGGTACTGCTTCGAGCTCGAAAGACATCAGCAGAAGGAAGAGATGCGACGACGAGTTTTGCTCGCTTCCACTGCTTCTGCCACTCATTCTCGAACTCGCTATCGGCCCTCGGCCTCCCTTTTCGGGCCTACTTCAAGGCTCACGCCTAAACATCTGATTGGTGATAATCAAGACAACAATAGAGGTGCACTGAGGCGTAACAACTCAGCACCCAATTTAGTTTACCAGCTAAATCAGCCATTTCCAAGCAGTACACTAACCGTTACTCGCAATTAATTGATTGACTGATATTGCATTCTTCTCATTCCCGTGTGATACATTTTTTCAATTAAGACACTTTCATGTTCTGATTGATTTTATATCATTATATGTTGATATTATTATTATTGTAATTATATTGCTTATAAAAGAAACCCAGTTATTGTTACTTTGTGTTCTTAGTGATGAAGATGGAGATTCAATTGAAGTAAAGTGGATAGGGTATGTGAAGATGGTAGGTCGGTGATCGCCACATAGTACTTCATATGTGCAAAATGCAAAAATGGCTTCTTACAGGCTCAGTTCAGTTTAGTTGGATTGAGCAACATGCATATGTTACCGTCAAAGTTTGACGGGTCAGCAATTCGCGAAGTGCTTAAGTAAAGTTCAATGGGTTTTAAAAAATAAAAATAAAACCCGTCGCGACGACCGTCGCACTTTGTGATTTGCCTAGGCGTTTCGCAATTTCCAAATCGGCAAAGTGTTTTTTTTTCAATTTAAAAAATTAAATTATTATTATTTGTTTATTTTGGGTAAATCTCCCCTGGATTTATTCAATTTTTTGCATAACTTTTCAAATTTGATTTGAGTTTAATCTTAAAATCTTTGAATTTTTATTCAAATCGATTCGATTTTTTTGCATAACTTCTCAACTTAGTATTCGAATAATCCTAAACTTATTTTGAAATAGAGCAAAGAGCCGCCGTAAGTAAGAATCTTTGGTTTTAGGCATTTAAAATACTCTTCGAATTAAACAAATGAGATTCAGAATATCTTACATGTCTAAAACAAAAGAATCTCCCGCATGACGGCGCTTAACGCTGCCTAAGATTATTTCGGAGAGTTATTAAAAAAATTGAATCGATTCGGATAAGAATTAAAATAATAATGCAAAAAATTGAATTGATTTAAATCCAAAATAAACAAAACTGCCGACCTATCAGACTTTGACGGTAACATATATATGATATCCTGGGCCATTCCAGTTTAACTCGGTGGTGAGTAGACACCAAAAAAGCATGCAAAGTAATACAACCATTTTTATAACGAAGCTTGCAATTGGTTCCTGGTTAACTGGCAGTGAGCACTGTGCGTGTAAACATGCTGCGAAGACTGCTTATTTTACAACAAAAATTATTAGCAAACAGATTCATTTATTGCTCAGCCACAAGACAAGCTACTACTCATCTAGATCAATCTATATCGTAACTGGTGGTTATAATCGTTTTCCCACGGATTACCTGTTCCTTGAGATAAACACCAATTGCGACCAGTGTCTTGAGGTGACAGGTGACTAACATGACTACCTGTTAAGTCATACTAGATTTCTTACTGGATCTTCTTTTCACTCGCTTGAAAGCCGGAATCAGACAATGATTCGTGTTCCGTGATACATAATTTGTACTATGCGAGTGTGCTACCGAGACTCCATGTATTTTGCTAGGTGATTGCTATTTTTTTAATTTCTAAAAAATAAATATACAAAGTATTTTCTCTTATTTAAAATCTGACTAATAAAAGTAAAAATGTGAAAATATCAAATTTTTAATCTAAGGGAATTATTATCTATATATATGTGTCTCAAGTTAAACCGATTGCATTGATTTTCGGAATATAAATAAAATCTTGTTAAAATAATAAATATGTCGCTTTCTTGTAGAAGAAGAGGGTCTATGGAGTAGCTTATCTAAGTAAGTATAGAGTATAGAGTATACCACTGTATATATACTTCGGTCGGATCACATGGTAAACTGTGCTGCAAACCACTAGAGGTCGCGGTGAGGTATTGTTTTGGTAGCAGACGATGTGGGCTCAAACACAAGGGAGAAGCTATGGAAGTGTAGACTGTAGAGGTTGGGTGAGTACTACTGAGTAGGCGCGCGTTGACCTCCACTGACGCGCTAGGAGGGGCTATGCTAGCAGCTGCCGTGCTGTCCTCCTCCCATTGCTTTGCTGCTGCAGTGCAGTGCCACTGGGCTTGGTGATGAGTCGCTGCTGCAGCTCACATTGCCCACGAACAGATGAGAGCTGACTGGAGTGGAGTGGAGTGGACAGAGACAAGACAACACCGCGCCACCATCCACCACCATCCACCAGCCACCTAGTGCTCCCCTATTCTCACCACTCTTCTCTTGATTCTTCACTCTTCGCCACTCGTCTCCACCATTTCAACTAGTCTGTGATTCTTGCTACCATCAAAAGAACTTACTTATTTACCCGCCTCACTTTGATCCATACCTCGCACCACATTCATTTCATTTTGGTTTTATTGGGTTTTCCACAGCTATCAGTGAGTTTTACATTTTTATATTTATTTAAATCATCAAAGTTTTCGGATCAATGAAAATTAATGTTTGATGATGTCGCCCTCCGTCTATTCGAAGATCTCAGCAAACATAGTTGCAGAGAAGTGTTTGACAGAGACTAGGTTTTACTAGTGCCCAAGTACACCTTTTGGGGCACCCTTTGACCCGAATTGGTCTGATTTAGCAAGATGGCAAAACTCGCCATTGAGTCGAGCCATGACAGTCGACTGCTTTGTGCTGGTCAGCTCGGCGTCACAACCTCACTCGCTTCCTCATCACCCCCAACATACAAACTACCCTCTCCACTGCTGCCATTCACATTTTTCTATGCCAGATTACACTTGACACGAGTATTTGTTTTTACGCTTTTTCTCATTACTGCGTGTGGTACGTATCAATTTGCTTACGTCTTTGAAATTTTTATTGTTTCACAATATGCGGAATTATTTTATATACTTCATATCTAAGTAGTTTTGAGCTGTTTTCAGAGTAAAGAAAACAATTTCGAAATATAGCAAAATTACAATAGATTCCTTTATTTTAACAATAGACAATGTTATTAGCTGACTTTTTGTTCAAAAGTTGAAAGAATAATGTCCGGATGAAAGATGGCCTTCTTTTCTATTCAAGGCAAACTATACATGTGATTTTATTGTAACTACTCTTAGTAACTCTTGGAACAAACCACATGATATACCCTCTGGTTTATGGTTTATGTTAAACTGGTATAAGATATTTTACTTTTTAGTTCTGTTTCCTATCCTTTATTGTTAAATTTCCTATCTTGTATATCTGTTGCGAAATTGACATGAAAGCTAATTGTTACTAATCGTAACGGTGTTCGCATTATCGATTCTTTCATTATTACCAAAAAGTGATAAGTTATCATTAATAACACATGACAAGTGTAAAACGGGTAAATTTTCAGGTTGTTATAATTATAGTTGAATTATGTGGCCAAAATACTCTTTTGATGCTTGCCTGGGTGTTGAGTGGTGCGTGACAATTAGAGAAATCGACACTTTTGACCTGGCAAATCGATCGTGAACGCTGTCCAAAATGAACTAGATTTATGATGAGGTCACTTTTTTGTCTTATTTTATGTATAATGCTATAAATTAACCTCGTTTTGAGTGTTTTACTTTATTATTTTCTAATTAATGATTCACAAACGTAAAGTGATATATTTTTAATTTTAGGTTTGAAACTTTGTATTAATCTTAAATAAGAGAACTTATTAGTTATTGCTACTTGTTTCATGTCGTTGGCTAGTGCTGAAATTTTTGATGAATAAATATTGCATTAATTTAATGATTAAATAACGTTGGATAAATATTTTTAACTTCACGGTACTTGAAATTACATTTTTTCTAGATTTGTGGGTATTAAAAGCACAAAAAATAAATAGTCTAATTATTGAATTTGATATTTATGATGCACAGTTCAAGCTCTAACTCCATTAAATCAGCACATCGAACACTACGAGACACTGTCTTATGATCATCGGTCTTTATTGGCTACTTTACATCGGTTACGGCGATCTGCTTATTCTTCCGATTCTGATCATCCTTCAACCAACTCATATCTCAAGCTAGACTTTAAGGCACACGGTCGTCACTTTCCGCTTAAACTCAAACGCGACACCGAGTCAGTCTTTCACCGGAATCTAGTAATCGAGGACAGTGAAGGGCGTCCTTTATCGGTCAATCTAGACCATTTGATCAGTGGATACTTAGATGGTCAACCCAACAGTTTGGTACACGGCTCCATTCGCGATGGCATCTTTGAGGGTCGAATCGTGTCCACAGTGCCTGAGCAAGAAGTGTTCTACGTGGAGCGAGCACACAAGTACTTCTCCAACCCTCTCGAGGTGTATTTGCGAGGCAAAACTCGTCAACGGAGACACTCATCTCGCTACAACTACCGTGAACTGGTGCAGGGCATCGTTGACACTGGTCACCACTCAATGTCCTCTCCCACATCACTGCCATTCCATTCTGTCATCTACTCCTCCAAGCATGTCATTGATCCACACCATAACAAACGATCATCGATCGGTAAGTGTTATATTATTTATATCATCATTTTTGCTATACTAAAATAATTTAGACATTTTCTACATCTATATTGTGACTATTTAATTCAATATACGTTCAATCTGTTTGTTGTTATGATTCAGTCATTGATGGATATTTCTAGTCACTCGTTAAGTGTTTGCCCTGTGTCCTCGATTTGAATTAACGACTTGGCTTGAACGACTAATGAGAATTGATTGGTCACTGTTTTGCCTAATTAGCACCTCCCATCCTATAGATTTTTCCAATCACTCAGCAATCTTTCCTAAGTATCAATTATTAAAAGGTGTGAAGTGAAATAATGCGTATTATATCAACACTTTTCATACTCACTTGTTTCATGTATTTATTTTCAATTTGGTTTTCCCATAAACATTTCATAACACTATAGCAATTCATAACAGCTATCTCTAATCAAGAGTTGTTTTTCAAAATAACTACGTTATATATCAACATTTCTGTTACGTTTTACCCATATGTCTTTTTGTTGGCTTATGGTGACAATGCTTGCTAATATTTCTATTAAAAGCATTTTGAGGCCAGGCAAAACGGATTTTATTTTAGTAACTGGCACTCAACACAACTACAACACAACTAGGTTAATAAATGTAATAATTGATATAATTTTCAATCAATTTTATATTCCATACTTATAAGTCATTAATTGTCTGACCAAATCACTGTACGTGTCACACCTAGCTAAGTCATCTCTATTGTTTCACTATTGTATATTGACGTATGCACAATGCTGTCTGGTTATTCTTGCTGTGTTGCGTAAAACACATTGTCGAGACATCATTGTTGGAACATGCAACAAGTCATTCTCGCGAAATCTTTTCAAGAACTATTCAATTTAGAGTTTTAAGATTTATGACATGATCACCTATTAAGCTTGTTTGCAATCAGTTCACGTACATTAAACTCATTTACATGTGACAGGACGATAGAACGAGAAAATATAGAATTTAAATATTTATAAAGTTTGATTTGTTTAGTTTTACAGGGTTTCAATTTTTAAATTTTTAAATAAATTTAAGATAGTTATTAGGTTGGATTTTAAACACGTTTTTCTTATAACTCGAACATAATATAGTTTGTCTTTTTCAATTTTAGAAACTCGACTTTATAATTTCACTTTAAAGTTTGAGCCAAATATGTAAACTTATAAACGGATGTAAGTACGCACCTACGTTAGGAATAAATGAAAATATGTGCGCAGAGAGATAATGATTGAGCTTCTGCTCACTCATCCATGATTTTGATTTGGAAGTTGGGTTGCTTTCGATAAAACTGTGTATGTGGATGCGCACTGGTTTGATCCAACCTTTGTAACCGTCGGCTTGATTTCCTGTGTTATCAAGGTTACCATTAGTCATTGTCGACGGTGGTGTTCTGGTGCACTCTCCCAGTGTCACCGTGGATTGATGCTGCCCACAGTGACACCAAGTTTTATTTTTTACATTAATTGTGGGTTGCGGAATAGACTATACATTTGTGTGCAACCTTGTCCTTGAATGTCTCTGTCATTGTTAAATCACGTATAATGTTACACTATGTGAATAACTTTTTGTGCTCGATGCACTCCACACGAGTCATTTGCCTAATGTTTCTAATATATGTTTTGTTACATCTTCATTCAGATGGTGCTTGTGGAGCTAATGAAGAAATTCGTCAGTGGATGGATTCAATTTCAAATTCTGCTCTTTCATCGGAATATCACGAAAACATGGACGCAATGCAGAATACAAGTAAACGCACTAAGCGAGCCTCCAACCACTATAAATTTAATTACCCGATTCATCGTAATTCATTTGAATCACAAAGCCGACTTACTCTATCCACCAGGTAAAATACTATAAGTAATACTTAATAAACATTTGCTAGGTGCAATTTGCTAAGTCGAACATTACCATAGAAAAATTTAAGAGAATATCAACTAGAAAATTTAATGTTAACATTATAATTAATATAAGCTACGTTTACACTGTATCTTATGAAGACAATAACTCAATTTTTAGCCTAATTTTCTACTGGTTTATTTTAATTTCTCTACCTACTAACGCTTTATTTTGCAGTTCGTAACTGTATTTAATTGTATTAATTTATTTTCAAAAATTAGACATTCACTGTTTTAAACTTAGAACTTAAATGATAGTAGTTATTTATTTTTGGGTATTATTTCGGTTAGTTCTGGTTGAGGTAAAACATTTGTGTCGAAAGTAGTTGTATAAGAACTATTATACTAAACTGTAGAATGAATCCTAGAGATTGCATTTTGATGGACTGAATTTACGCTTTATCCTAGACCAATGCCAATTTCTTCAGCTACGCCATTCTTACCAAACAAAAGAGCTTGTTCCCTATACATTCAAACGGACACTTTTTTGTGGGACCACGTGAAGAAGCACGAAGTGGAGAAATCTGATTTTAAGGTCCGCGAAGAGATTGCCTCTTTGGTAGCGCAACACATTAAAGCAGTAAACCACATCTATGAAACATCAGTTTTTAAAGATATCATTGGACTGAAATTTATTGTTCAACGCTTACGTATTAACGATTCATCTGCGTGCGAAGGGAAGCGACGCGAGTCGAACCAGTTTTGCTCGCCCAACATCGATGTGTCAAATTTTTTGAACCTCAACTCACAGTTTAACCACAACGATTTTTGTCTCGCATATATCTTTACTTATCGAGATTTTTCTGGAGGCACTTTAGGTCTGGCTTGGGTTGCTAGCACCTCCGGTAAGTTTATTGGTGGGCACGCTTCACTCACTTTCTACTATTGTTCAGTCATCCCTCACTCATTACCTATATTTGTGTTTTACCGTTGACGTTTCACTATGTGACACTTAGTTTAGTAATTTGCACTTATCTATAGCTATAAGCATAGGATTGCCGTGACATACTTTACAATTAGAGTTATTTATTACACTCCCAGATTAGCAAAAAGAGCTGATCAATGATGATGCTTCACTGATCACTGATTTCACCGTTTTCTTGTTTTAGGGGCATCTGGTGGCATTTGCGAAAAATACAAAACTTACACAGAGAATATAGGCGGGCGGCAAGTTCAGACCAAGCGAAGTCTCAACACAGGTATCATAACCTTCGTTAATTACAATTCGAGGGTTCCGCCCAAAGTGAGCGAGCTCACATTGGCTCATGAAATAGGCCATAATTTTGGCTCACCACATGACTACCCCGCTGAGTGCCGTCCTGGTGGTCCTCTCGGAAATTATATCATGTACTCTTCAGCCACTAGTGGCGAGCGACAGAACAACAACAAATTTTCATATTGCTCCATCAACAACATTTCAACTGTGCTGCATGCTGTCTTCAACAACGAAGGAAAGGAGAACTGTTTCCAAGAAGACAATGGACCTTTCTGTGGTATGGATAAATTATTTATAAGTATCAGTTGCATTCCATGTTTGTAGAAGAATTTTCTCTTATAAAGACAACTAGTTTTCTGTAGTAAATTCTGAGTATACTCTTAGCCCTTAGTTTGGTTTGCACTGATGTGATAATAATTTCAGTGTGCTTAAATCTTACATATAGAAAATTTGTTATTAGCCTCGGCAATATTTGGCGGTGAATTTAATGATAAATTATTAAATTTGGGTCAGTCAGTTTGACTAGTTCGACTTCAACAAATTACAATTACTGATTGGACATTATCATCAAAAAATGTTTGTTTACTTAGGTAACAAGATTGTGGAGGACGGAGAAGAGTGTGACTGTGGCTACGATTCGCGTGAATGCAATGAGGATTGCTGCTACCCTCGAAATGTTGAAGAATTCAAGCATGAAGACATCTACGCTCAAGTACTATAACACATTTTAAATTACATTATTAGAGATTAATAATTGTTTTTGGTTACAGCCTTGTAGACGCCGCCCAGGCGCTTATTGCTCACCTTCGGAAGGCCCATGCTGTACTGAGAAGTGTACATTCGAAGGGCGCATGAAGCAATGTCGTGAAGATGGCGAGTGCACATACAAATCAATCTGTGATGGTGAGCACGCTTTTTGTCCATCGCCACCAGCCAAACCCAACAAGACCGAGTGCAATATGGGCACTCAGGTTTGTTGGAGTGGCTCCTGCACGGGTTCTATCTGCCAGAAGTATGATCTTGAGGAGTGCTTTCTTGCTGCCAAGAGAGGTGCTAAGCCTGATGAAATGTGCGAAGTGGCTTGCCAAAAACGAAGCCACCCTGAGACTTGTCGGCGCACTTCAGAGATCGATATTATGAAGAATGTGTCTGGTTTGAAGCTGCGTCCAGGATCTCCTTGCAACGACTTCCAAGGTTATTGTGATGTTTTCCAGCGATGTCGCCCAGTGGATGCAGAAGGCCCACTTGCCAGATTAAAGAATCTTCTCTTTAACAAGAAAACCTTGATCAGCATCAAGCAATGGGTTACGGTGAGTTAACACTATTCGCGGTGCCATTTCTTTCTGCACCATTAGCTTTGGGCTTACTTTTATCTAAGTCTTAGATAAAAGTAACTAACTAGACTAAGATATGGCAAAGTTTTTTCACCCATGCTAACCAATTCTGAATTAATTCTTTATCATGTATTTTATATATACAACTATAGTTTGACTGATATAATTTTTTTGTTTTGTTATTATAATTAAGAATCGGCTTAATTCTAAGAAAAAAATATTATATTGTTGCGATCAGCACCGAATTTAATGTAATCAATTGAAATCTGCTGTAGAATGTGGTCTTACAAGACGCTAGGAGTAGTGGCCCAATCCAGAGTATTGTTCCTAACAATATCATTATAATTATAAAAAGATTTTGATAAATGTACATTTTGAATCTGGTAATATTTACTTGCAAATTTAAAATTAAAACCCATTTTTCCAATAGAAAAAAAAATTAATTATCATTTCTAATTCAAGAAATTCAAAAATCTATCAAATGTTTGTAAAATTTATATAATTTATTAGGTCTCGCCACTAAATCGTACAGAAGCCGCCAATTATAGTGCATAGATGGCGATAGTGTAAATAGCATGATTTGGTAGCTAAACCCAATAAAATCATTAAGCATTAGGTCTCGCTACCATTTGTACTATTTACACTATCGCCATCTATCTATGCAATATAATTGGCGGCTTATCCGTACGATTTAGTGGCGAGACCTAATATTTCTAAACTATCTAAAAGAGTATTTAAAGCACACATACTGGCATAAAATAGCGCTTGTTCGTTTATAGGCATGAATTTTTAATTATTGTTTGTTTATTTATTTGAATAGACTTACTGGTGGGCATGCACTTTGATGCTATTCGGAGCTGTACTCTTCATGGCTGCTTTTATCAAGTGCTGCGCTGTGCATACTCCAAGTTCCAATCCGAAGCGCAAGAAAGCACTACGCATCACCGACACCTTACGAAGACCTGCTGATACTTTACGAAGAAAGGTAAGGCTATGTCGTAGCGATTAATCTATGCTATAAATGATGCAATGTTGAATTGATTGTCTAGAGTCGCGAACGATCGCATGGGTCTGGACAGCATCGATCAAGCCGAGAGCGGTCGCGGGAGCACTCGCGTTCTCGTAACCAACGTCAGTCACAGCAACAGCAGATGCCACTGACCAGTTCGCAAGGACACCATCCCACCTCGAGTCAACAGGCCTACTCTCAAGCGATGAGTAGTGTCAGTGCTGCACCGATATCCCCCTTACCGCCGATACCCCCTTTAGCACCGTTTGCTGGTGGACCCACTTCTCCGGGGCCTCCCAATGGCCAGTTCCCACCTACCTTAGTGGTGAATCTACCACCTGCCAAAGAGAGTCCACAACATCTTGACCCACCACCGCCTTACCCAGGTTTACCCAAACCAAGTGCCCCACCTCTCACTTTGGTCGGTGCTTCGGTGGGTCCCTCGCATGGCTACGGCGAGGGTCGTGGGCACTACAACCGACAAGGTCAAGCAAATGTTCCCACCTCTGCCAAGCCACCAGGTTCCAAGTCAAATGGCAAGAAGGAACCGGAACAATCTAAAAGCCGCCGCTCGTGATAATGCTTTGTTGGCTTTCTGTCTGTGTTATCTATCAAGTTTATGTTAATGCTGCCTCATTAATTGTGACATCTTATATCTTTTATATATAGTTATTTAAAAATGCATCACCATTCTCATTGCGGAATAATAATTTACGTTTAAGCCATTTGCAAGTTTAGCGCACAGTTTGACCGAGCTAGCCATTCAAGTGGTTTGTAAGCCTGTGTGGCTCTTGTGGACTTGTCATTTTAAGAAATAAAACTTTAGGACTTATTTTATTTG
This sequence comes from Rhinocypha anisoptera, assembly GCA_011762765.2. NCBI lineage: Eukaryota > Metazoa > Arthropoda > Insecta > Odonata > Chlorocyphidae > Rhinocypha > Rhinocypha anisoptera. The sequence continues at coordinate 17,873 of WURS02006569.1, forward strand.
TATTTATAATTTTTTGTAAATAAACCTATAGATAACAAATTTTTATTAAAACACAAGTAAGAGTCAAACATCACAAAATACTAGTCATATTTAACAATGTTTTAAATATGAAACAAAAAATCCACAAATATGATTCTGTCGATTTTGCCTTATTTAAATTTTAATTTTCGCTAAAAGTTTTACTGCAATGAACTTGTGTAAAAACAAACATCTGTTGTAATTATTAAGATGTGTAAATTTCTTGTTTATATATTTTGAAATTAAATAATGTAAATTGCAACAACCACTATAAATACAATGTTACAAATTTTTATTTTAAAAGTTGACTAAAATGTAGATAGTAAAGAGAGGTACTGTAGAGCTTGAATGTAGTCATGACTGAACGAACTCAATCTCGTTAAAGGTTCTCACAATGGGAATGTCAATGCCACTGGCTACCGCTGCTTCTACCTCTTTGCGGTGGGTAAGGCAAAGCACCGATTGGATGCCTGTCTGGCGGGCAGCTAGTGCTTCGTCCACAGACTTGGTCAGAAACATCACCGTTTCTGGCAGTTCACCCACTTTGGAGATGATCTGTGTGAAGGTATTGGCCTCGCTCAGTGGCCCATACTCGGTGTCGAAGTAGTCCTGGATCAACATCGCCAAATTGCCTTGGCTTGTTTTCTCCATAAACTTCTTGGTGGCCTCACTCCAACCATTGCTCAGCACAAAGAGCTTAATGTCCAACTCGTAGCGCCACTTCTGAATTTGAATAGCTACATCCGAGTAGACTGGTGTAAGAATTAGATTCTTGTCGTAGCTGTCGAACCAAACAGCAAAGCGTAACAGTGCCAGCGGCTTGTTATCCAGGTTCTTTTCCTGTGCGTATGCTACATACTGACACACCGCATTCACTACTGCGCTCTTCTCACCCACCAACTCTATCTTGGGAGCACTGGAATCGAGCGAGGCAGCTATTGATAGCTTTTGAATAATTTCTTGGATTTGCGGTGTATTGTAATTCTCCTCCACGTATTGACGATGGTAAATGTTGAATTGAGGAGACAATACTTTGGTGATGAAGGAGGACTGGGTCAGGGTTCCGCTTACATCAAACATAATTGCTTTTGGTTTCTTGAACTTTTTTCCTTGCATTTCACAGTTGCTAACGAACTAATAGTTTTACTTCGAAAAATACTTCAAATATCTTTCTTACTACTTTTATGTATGTGTCAATTTTACCTAATTTATTTTTCTCTTAATTTTATAATTAAATTAGACTTTTTTATAAGCTTTATTATAAAGTTTATACCAAGTTTATTGAGCATAAAGCACTTTTTCTGGTTGATTTTTTCTTTAATTTCATTTTCGATATAGCTTTGTTAGACACCAAGCATTATAAGAATTGTCAAATATTGTATCAGTTCTACTTCTAAATTCTGATTATTTTTGCATTTGTTATGTAGAAATGAAGACCCGAGAAATTTCTTGTACTACAGTATGATTATTACAATTGTTATTTAGTTCTTTATACAAATATAGTTTTAAATATAATTAACTGAAATAAAAAAAATACGATTTTTATTCAATATACAACAAAATTTTAAGTTATTGCAAGTTGCGTTTTTCATAAAATGAATAGAGTTTGAAGAAAGACCACATTTGATACCGGATCATTACACTGAGCACTGGAATTTTGTTCCTGTTGTCTCTAATTATAGCTATCATGAGTCGCGCTTGCACACCAAACTAAGAAGGCAATTTGGAAGCTAAGCTTCTGATTGAATCGTGTTTGGATTTTACGATCCTAGGCAAAAACCAACCAATCTCAGAACCGTTAAAACCATTTGGGCTACGTTTGTCGAGATTCGAATGTGACTTTGAAACAATTTTGATTTCAGTTAACATTCGTCTCTAATCTCTAATTATAATAGTTGATCTAATTCTCAGAGTTTTTAGTTTGAAAATTTAAAAAAAACTTATTAATTATAATATAAAAATAAATAATTAAAGTAAATGGATAAACCAAACACCGACATATCCAAAGAAAATTTAGCAGTGCATTGACATGCTCTTCCCGAGGTGTTCGTGTTGCAGCCTCTTATATAACGAAAGGTTAATCATCATTAAGTAAAACTTGGATTGAAGTGAATTGTGAGAGAAGGACTTGGCGCAAAGTGGCTTGCGCACCATGTAGCATCTTGTTGTACTTCAAGTTGGCTGTAGCGATTCATCCAAGTGAGGCGGGCTAATTTCAAAGTGCAAGCAGAGCTAAAAGTGTAGCCAACGTTGGCAAACAAGTTTTCCAAGCTCCCTTTGCCGGCTACTTTTGCATTTCATTTCAACTTACAATAACTAATTGAGAGTCGTTAAAGTTAATTATAGCACAAATACAAGTTATTTTTCTCAACAGGGTCTTATAAACAATTTTACACCAGAGTGGGTTTCTTGAGAATATTTCATCTATAACACCTGAATTCTTGTAAAATCTTAAGAAATTCTTTATTGGCAATTGAATTGCCAGAAAACAGTATCTAAAGGAATTCAATGTTATAATCTACCAAGTAAAAGCAATTTACAGTCTTCTCTTCATATCCAAAACTGACCGATTGAAAAGTTGACATGCCAAGTTATAGTAACAAGCCAAGTAATATAGTAATGAATCATTACTAATGATGATGTCAATTTATTTAAAATTGACTAAACAAAAATTCAAACAATATGTTTGTCAAAAAATATCTTAATTTGCCACTAAAATGGCAACTTTTTTTATGAAATTAAATTCCTAAGACTAAAATATATATTTTAAAAAATAATTTGATAAAATATAACTAAAAAGCACTATCAAAGTAATGTTTTTCAGGAAACTTTCTTTAAAGTTGTTTTTTCATGTAATGCTAACTTAAATATGTATTACTTAGATAGTTAAGTTATATTTTACCAAACAATCAGTAGAACAATTTTAAAAATTTTTAAATGCATTTATGAGTTTTCCATTATTTTATTTGCTCAATCTACACACCATCATAAATATTGTACTGTTAGTAATTACTTTATTGTAAAAATTTTGTTATTATTTATAACAATTATTATAAATGTTATTATTTTTATTTTTTTAAATATATTATTTGAAAGTAATAAGAAGACTGACAAATATATCGTTATTTGGTTGACAAAGTTGACAATTGGAATAAAAGAGCTTACTTTAATTACATGAGGTTTATTTTCACTTTCATCGGACAGTATTCTTTTGGTAAATGAAAATGCTGACAACATAGAAAGAAGTAATAAAAAATTAAAATTTACGTTAAACATAAAATATATTGGAGAAAAACTTTTGTGTAAATTGTTAAACAAATGTTAGAGTTTGGTTTGTTTGTTACTTTTTTGTTGAAAAAGTAGTGATTACAGTGAGATCTCTCGACACATGACCTTGTTCCACGAAACGAGATTAAAGAGCGTTGCCGCACTTATTTCACGCGAATACGCGTACGATAGCCATCTGTGATAGGGCAAAGGGTTAATAGGGAAAAGCACTACTGACAGAATTTGAATGGAAACACGCAATCCTCAACACCTTCGAATCCTGATTTGCCTGTTGCTCTCTCTCTCTCTCTCTCTCTCTCTCTCTCTCTCTCTGCCTTGAGCGAGAGGTCAAGCAACTTTGTGGGGTGCAGGTTGATTGCCAAAGTAGGATGGCCATCAAGACACCCACAGTGGATGGTCTTCAAAACAATGCTTGCCCGTTTGTGCTGTTCACGTGTGGCTTTTGCAGAACAAAACAAACTACCAGATTTCATTTCATTGTTTTTTACCCAAAGCTAATTTATTAATTCTACCAATATATTGAACTATACTTTCACTTGCACGATTTATTGTGGCTACTCTGATTAGTTTTGTTCAACTTTCAAAGTCAAGTAACAAGACTCATTACATTATTATCACAGACATTATTATTTTATTATTGTCACATCACATGCAATGCTAGTCTGAGATGAGCAAAAAACAAAGTAGATCTGCCAACTAACATGAAATATCAGTTTATTTAAATATAAAACCAGATTGTCACCGAGAGCATCGGTGGGGAGGCCTGAGAGTGAGAGGGATTGAGAAAGAGCGCAGAGTGGGTAAGTGTTGAGGCATTGGAGACAGCGTGGAGAGGCATCTTCACAGCAGAGCAGAGAATGGCGTTGGTTGGCTCGGCGCGAGGGCGATGCCATCGTCGGGCATGGTGACAACAAGCCGGCTGGGTGCCCTCTTCACCCGGTGATGTGCTCACCCCGAGTGTCGCACCGAGAGACAACTGGGTCATCACCGAATTCCACTAGTGATCACTTGCAGGTGAGCCATGGGTGCACTCCACCCACCACAACTAATCGCCATTCAGCATGACCAACTCGTGCTCTATCACATCCATTTCCTCGGTTCGCTTTGGCTCTAACCGCCAAACTAGCTCGTAAAGATTGCTGCTCATTAGATTTCACTGGGTTAGTGACCGCGATGAGACATCTCCCAAGAAAGTGACACTAGTACTTGCCAGTCATCTAATCTAGTGGACAGATGATGTCGTTTGTGGAACATTTTATGTATGCGAGCCAAATTATGCTTCCAGAAACAAGAGTTCACTTTTCAGCACCTTGATTTAATTTGTCAATAGTTCTATAATAATGTCCCAATGTTGTTTCTGGTAGAAAATATTGTATTTGGATCAAGGATCAAAGTATTTGGTGAGTGAGGAGCAACAGTAAATTGTAGGCTGGAACACTGCACGGGAGTAACGTGAAACAACTGCTTCCTGAACTGATGCCAAGCTGCACTATGCCTCACTAAACCAGAAAATACTTTGGAGTGCCTACGAGGCTAGGACGATGCATTCTCGAAGTAGAAGTCAAGACCCGAATTACCTCTTCTAGGCATTCTGATTCTATAATGCGGCAGTCAAAACAGAAACTGTGAAAATACGGGAGCATTGAGCGCGAACAAGTTGTTTATATTAGTAACGAAAATGGGATCTCTTTGCTGGCTGACAGAAGATGATCGTGATCAGGCTGGCAAATCAACGAGTTTGCCCACAAAACAACTGCACCAGCAGAACCCGACACTGGCTTAGACTTGGTATGGTATCACTTGGTTTCTCAGGACAATGACGATCGCTTGAAAACGCCGTGTGTGGTGCCGCCATCGAGTGGATACATTGTATTTCTATTACGATGCCTGCCATTAGATCTCTAAATGCCTTTCCGAACAGTAGCACTAGAAGCAGTGCATCTGGTGCCGGTATCTGCTTCTAGTGCACCAAGTAAATTTAGCCTCCCATGCCAGTGTCTATCGCTGGCCGGATGGATTGTTGCTTTGTCGCCGGCAAAGGATTTCGTTTCAAGCCTTTGTTTAGTTTGCTTCTCTCTGGTACGTGCACAAGAGTGATCGCCGATCGGAGAGAGAGAAAGAAAGAGAAGCAAGCTGGTCATCACGCGCAAGCATTCGGCACTGATCACGCGTATTGGGTGAGTTGCCTCAACTGCGAAATCTACTGGTGGTCATGATGTACATGAAGGGCTGCCAAGAATAAGTGGCAAGCCAGTTTAGTAGAAAAGTACGCCAGATAGAGGTTGGTGAGACAAAGGAGGAAAGTGGATGGCGAGCATGGGGATGGCACTTACACGGTGCAGTGCACCGGCGTCAACTCGGTGGGGGTAGGAAAGCTTGAGAGGTTAATGCAGGTTTGATTTGGGCGCCGAGTGGAGTGAAGCTGTGAGGGCTAGATCTTGACAGGAACACCAAAGAGGCGTGTGGTGTCAGCATGTGACGAAAAAAATTTCCATTGAAACCAATGGGATTGTGGCTTGCGCGCTGGCATTTGCTATTGGTTTCAATGGAAATTTGTTTCGTCACACGCCTCTTTGGAGTGTCTGTCGAGCTCTAGTGAGAGCGTGCCCACTCTCCCAGTGCCACGAGCCACTCTTCAAGCGAAGAGGCTACTTGGCGCGTATCATGCGCACTAGCTCAAGCAATTCGCAAGAGGTATCTCTGCATTCAAAATTTCTTTCTCACAAAATTATATAAATCATTACAGTCAATCAATGCCTAAATCTTGTATTTTTCAATCAAATTCTATTAGATCAGATTTTAGCATTTAAAAAACATCAACCAATCATCCTAGTGGCCGCACGGTTGACAACGCTTTCTTCGAAGTCAATGGTCTATTTTAACCGTTGATTTTTCTAGAGCCATTTGTAGTGGACATAGTTGACTCACTTTCAAGAACAGCCAGTTTTACTGTTTTGGGTTTATCTGTTAACGTTTTTAGGTTTAAAAGTTTGAACTGAAATGAGGGTATCATAAATTACATTTTTCTCTTAAATCTAACGTAGTTTAGACTATCGACTGCGAATTGAAGCCATGCATTACTAATTGATCAATAATTGATTTAACACGAGCTCCAGTGATACAGTCATATTGCTATTGCAACAATAATCTGACATGAGGAAATTATATTGGAAAACACAAGCGTTGAATATTGAACGACTTTAGATGATTTCTAGAAAGTATGCTGGATGCACAGCAAGGCTAGAGCAAAACAAAAAAGTAGGGACGATGTGCACACCATGGTGTTAGGTCTGTGTTGGGGGTGGTGGGAGAGGGTGGGCGGGCAGTGAGCCACTGTGAGGATGCCGCTAGCAGTGGTGCCACGGTTAGCGCTCACTCACTGCCTCACTGCTCACTTCTCCTCGCACAAAGCCATCCGAGTATTTTCGTCTCGAGCAGCTAGTGGCGAACTGAATGAGTTAGTGAGTTCTTAGCCTGTTTGAGAGAGCCAGTTGTCTCCTTGTTGTAGATTGGTTTCTTCAGCAAGGTTTGTCTATGTGTTGTGTTTTGTTGCCCTCAAGCAAGCTCGTTTGTTTTCTACTGTTCACGTTGGCCCTTGTCGTGCTGGTAAATGCTGTTCGTGAGCAAGCAAACTTAACTACTAACCATCATCTACAATGTGATCATCAGCATCAGTTGATCATTCACTTGTCATCACTAAGTCAAGACCATAGTGGCAATTCTTTTTGGTTGATGTGATTCTTGTCCTGTCTTCAACTTGCAAGTATGCATCTTTGTACAGATTGAAATTATTGTTTTGTGTGTGACATTTATTATAAACATCAATTGTATATAAAGGAAGCTAAAATTTAGTTTTAGTTTCGACTTTCTTTAGAAATTTAAGATAACGCAGCTTTTCAGATCATCTTTGACTGGTCAGATTTCGCAGTCTGAGGTTGAGTTTGTGCCAGCTAAATTAGCCCTGGTTTGAGCTCCATCATTGAATGCGTTCATGTTTGCACATGATGCATTTGTTCACGTTTCTTCCTCCTATAGCAATGTATTGAATCGATTGAGCATCATCGCACGCGATGCTTCGTTTTCCTTTTTTACTTTGAAGGGTGCTATTTAAAAGAGGACTGACTTGATGTTAGTCTACTATTCGATGACATGTGTACGTGAACTCTTTCATGCAACAGTGCTCAAATGCCCTACAAGTTGGCATCGAGAGGTTCAGATGTGCAAGTACAAGTGACATCTCTTGACTCTAGCCTCTGTTAATGCTAATTTCATGTGTCAAATAATGCTAATTATTATCTCTGACATTTCTTTTAGATAGAGATTTCCTGCCCATGATTTAAAAGCTAGCCATTACAAATCGAATTCGAAAATAGTTTTTTAAATATACACGAGCAAAAAAATAATTTGAACTATGAAAACTGTATTTTCCTTATTCGGAAATGTATTGTTGTCTTATCCATTGCACATATAGGTATTTATCGGAGCATTTATATGGAGCTAAGTTTGGTTTGTTTTGAAAATGACATCGTTTGCTTACGATTGATTGGATTGGTCAATGGAAACAAAAGAGAACAAATGGGTAGTGAGTGTTGGCGAAATAGAGGCAGTGGTGTCATACACTAATTTAGTGTTGGGTCAAAGCGAGCCATTGACACGAGTTGCTCGAGTCAAGCATTCTTTGGCACATAACCCGTTTCAATCTGCCACTAGCAACACGTTTACTTTGAACCGAGAACTTGTCTAGAGTTGAAACAAACAACCGCTCACATTGTTGCATGAATCCTCGACCAACACGCACTAATTTTTATCTTTAATCTTTACAGAACTTTATCTTCTTGGCTTTGAATTTTCAACTCAAATTATGGATCGTTTGTTATATCTCTGCAGACATCATCGTTTTAAGTCTAACCTTATCTATTCTATCAACTATTTGTTTGTTCATTATGTCATTTATTTTTGCGATAATTGAATCATTTTCTCGATTAATGCTTGTGGTTCAATAATTTTTGTGCTCACGTTAGCAAATTGACAAGAGCTATTACATCAAACCTGCTGTGTTGTGCGATCTGGAAAAGAGTAGAGTTGACAAACGTGCTTACTTGTGTTCATTGACGACACTCAGCATCTTCAATGTCGAAGCAACATTCTAGAAGCACTTTGCAAGCTCATGCAACTATCAAGATGGCCTTCTCCAGCCACCAGTCTGGTTCTCGTACCAGAACACCACCTCCCATCTTTCGACCTTTGAACAAGTTACTTTGCTCTACCTCACTACTTCATCTCGGAATCAAGTACTATCTTAGTTCTCTTGTTTTTCTGCTTTATCTTACATCAGTTCCTTACTCAACCGGTATGTAATTGGACAATTTTATAGGTGAAGCGTTACACATGGGGCTTGATTTTAGCTTAAGACCACTAGTTATTTTACTCATCTTAGATTAAGAAATTTCTATGCCTATTCTAGACTTGCATATAGTTATGTTCCTACATCTGGTTTGTTATTTGAATTTTTTAAAAGTATTTACGCGTATATAAATGGGCTAACGTTATATAATGTTTGTAGCGTTAAAGTAAAAAATCTTTAAAAACAAGATTATAATAGTTAGAAGATATGGAAATCTGTTCTTGAGGGTTGCATGACTTGCACGAGCAATTATGCACATTTGCGTCACGTGCTATTACTAATGTCGACCTCCTGTAGTTCATGGGCGGATTGCTGAATAATCATGAACCTGGAAATGCATATGCAGTACATAATAAGGCAATAGTTTATTAGCTTATTTGATTAAGTACTTGTTTCTCGCAATATATTATAGCAAAGCGTAGCTTCCAGTATTATTCAAAATATAAATTGATTTTTTAAAAATGTGAATTTTAAAGATTTACAGTTGTGAATATATGCGGCTACTTTGTGCTCATAGAGTATTACTGTATGTTATATTTGTCAAAATGTACATTTAGAAAATTATAGAGAATTGTTTCGAGAAAATGAAAGTTAATATTGGTAAAATTCTGAATGACTTGACCTTTCAGAAGGCCATGCTGGGCAGTGTAGGTCTCTTTTTGCTGTCTTCACCATTAAGCTAGAAAAGTGGCTTTGATAATCTTCTAATATAATCTAAAATAATTTGGGCTACTCTCAAATAGGTCTATTGAGAAATATACTGCAGTGAGAATCCAAAAAACTTTTTTGGATAAAAACAGATAATAGAGGGTGTATTGCTGCAAATCTGCTTCTCGTCTTGCTTAAAAATGACAATAAATTAGCATTTTTATAGAAATGAAGAAAAGCGTCATTTTTCTGTTTTTATCCGAAAGGGTTGCAGAAATAATTATTTTAGTAGCACTTTTTTTGGCGAAAAAGGCCGCTTTTTAAGAATTTTTAGAGTCTTGACAGCAGTGTAATATCTTATTCAAATGTTACATCGTGACTTCTTTGAATTTAATTAATAATATTTTTACTATTCATTTTAGCTTCCAGTCTTGCAGACACATCATTTATTAATCGAAATTCCCCAGCCGCTTTTGAATTACCATCACAAAATTCCCAACGATCAGATCCCCAGTTCTCGGTTGTTGGAATGGAAAAATTGGATGAGTATCCTAACAAGGTGAAATGCGTTTATTATAATCAAACGGAATGCCAGATGTTCGGGACAGGTTGTGGCAACACTTATCATGTGTGTCACCAAACCGAATCGAGTACTTCTGCTCCATTATGCTACGCCTTGTGGCGTAATGTAACCAATGAAACGCATTCGGAACACGAGATACAATTTAAAGGCTGTTGGATTGGGAGATCCCCGGACTGTATTTCCAATGGTTCAAGTTTGCAGCGCACTTGCGTCCAGACAAGGCCACCCAACAAGAACCCACACGCGTTCTTCTTCTGTTGCTGCACTAGCAACTTTTGCAACGAAAATGTCAAATTCATGCCCATTCTTGCCAGTTCGGTTTCTGAGCCACCTTCAGGTATGTGTCTTCTCACTTGTTTAACTTTTCATTACTTATTTCTATGGATATTAATATTACCACATTAATAGGTTTAAGCCTAGGTCAACTAGTAGCACATTGAAGACAATTCTCCTGCGCACAACTAAAGCTTTTGTTTAGGTCACTGAAGTATAGTTATTATTTGAGATTGCTTGAAATTTCAAAGACCAACTGTAGTTACACTTTTAGTATTCATGTTCTGGGCGAGGGAATACTAAAATATTTTTCATTTATTCAATTATGAGTGCAGTTCATTAATACACATTTTGTTTAAAACAATAAATTTGCTTTCTTTCCTCAGGAATTCTCACTATTATTATTGGTTATTTTCCAATAATTGTTTTTACTTTTCTTAATATTCTTGTGATTTCATAGTCAGATGTACGTACTAGTAACTAGTTTTCTAACTCGATACTTTATTATTTATAAGATTTTTCTTATAAAATTACCATTGATCTGGATTGAGTTTGTTGATAAATAAGAAGGGAGAGCTGAGCTCTCGCCTATGAGCAGGGCGAGAGAAGTGCGGCGTAGGTTGTCAGACTAGCCT